>VICI01002604.1:0-15949 GCA_019593645.1 Akabosia matsudoensis
ACAAGCTTTTTTTACCTTTAGCAGGGATAATCGTCGCCATTATATCTTTCGTCGTATCCTGTGTCTAGGAACGAAGCGCTTTTAAAATGGAAACTTTTTTTTTCGATGAGAACGCTTTTAAAAAATGAGAGAAAGTTTTTTACGTGTTCTTGGATGTTGTTGGATGGAAAAAATATGCTACGGGTAGATGGATTTTTTTATCACGACTGTTAGATTTGTTACGTTGCGCAGTGCTTGTGCTGACAGTGATGGAAAGGAAAGAAAATGGATGCAGTAAAACAAAAAATAAAATAAAAATAGTCAACAGCAACCTATCGAAACAGGATACTAACGATACAAGTTTCTTGTCACTTTCATTTCTTATTTCCTCTTTCTCTTTGTTGAGCACCATCACAGATCTAGAGCTGCTGATGGTAAACTCGTATCGCGGTTAATTTGAGATTATACTTTTCGTTCCAATTATTTACTCATCCGTATAAATGGGGTAGTTGTGAGATTGAAGTTGACAAATTGGTTTTAGTAGCCATATTTTTTAAGTGAACGTTGACATGAAATTAGGGAGTACGTAGCTGTCTGGGTTTCATTTTGCAGCTTTTTCGTTTTCCTAAGCCAGGACTGTTCGGAACTACACATTTATTCAAATTACTTACAAGAAGGCTGACAAATATCTTGATATCTACTTCCAACTTCAGCTTGCGGAAGTTTTAAAATTGTGATAGAAGCTTACGTCTAGATTGGATTATGCTTCTAACGCACCGTTTTCCTGACGCTCTACACATGTAATAAATTACTTTTCGTTTCCAAACATTTTCAACGGAGCCAGTATTGTTTTGTTTCACTGTCTTCTTCCCTTTTGTCTTTTTCTTGAAATGCTCACCTAGTTGTCATGCACACGCTGTGAAGGTCCACGAGAGAGACGAGAAAAATGTATTAAATGACAGAGCCATATTGTATGTGTGCATTGTTGCCTTTTATTTTCGAAGAGAATCCTTATCAGAAAGATTAATGCTCCCTACTCTGTTCGAATAGCGCTTTCTCTCACATATCTCGAGCAAAAATGCACACTTTTCTTTTTACAAAATTGTTTAAGTAAAAGCTCTTTATGGTGTAAATTGCGTGGGCATGTAATACAATACAGTTCTGAGAAAAAAAAAACATTTTCAAAAGTTTCAACGCAAGAATCTCTTCGTGCGCCTTCATTCTCGCGTACTAAATTTTTGTTTTCTTAGATGAAAGTGTCGAATCGAAAAGTTAATGAAACAAAAACTTAGCATCATTCTACATTTTTTATGATGATAGCCTCTTACTTCATACACACTATTGAATTACATGCCTGCTCTTTTATGCACCTATCACAAGTTTTGTACCCCCGACTACCTTAACGGTGAAAGAGTGAAAGTAAACCATACGTGAAAGCTTTCACTCTGTTCGTTGTCTCTACGATCACTACATTTCCGCGGAAGGCTCCATAGTTTTAAAAATCGATACTGAGGACACACCTTATCTGCCAAGTTGAATGACTAGTTGATCAAATCAACTTAGAAAAGTTTTTTATAGATATTATTGAACAGTTACTACGATCAGATAATTATTCGAAATCCCTTTTTAATAATAAAGCTTTCCCCGATTCTGCCTTCGAGGGTAGTCTCGAATTGGTTGCTTAACTACATTAATTGTTTAATTGCAGTGGCAATCAAAATAATTACATGTTCGTAATTCGTTCTCACACGTTCTAACTATACTACAGCACGATTACATGTTACTCCCCCATGAGCCACAACTGTGTTACCTCTTTTCACCAACGTGACTAAATGAACTATTTGTAAACAAAGCCATGGCTAAACAAGTTTGCTTCTTTATTTCCATTGGTCAGTCGGATTTGACATTCTAATTTCGAATTTGTTCAGGAGTGTGTTCGTCATAAAGTCAAATTGCGTAAAGTTTTCAGATTAAACCATATAGCTTTCTTTCACCTGGGAGTAAAAATAAATATTTGACCGTTTTCATGCGTATAGTATAATCATAGCTTATAGATACATCTATTCGCTGTGGTATAATGCACCAGATTATATTATCCTTGCTATAAATCATGTCAACAAAAAATTCAAAGTAATCAACGTCCCAGTGTGTTTTACCCGTCAAAGAAGCAACTTGACGATTATTACGAAGCTGAACTATGTTCAGCAAGAAACGACATCGATGAGTTTGTCTGTCTGTCTGTCGGTGATCTATAAGCCATATATTTTGGCTGATTGGTACAGTGATACTATTGGTCACTTGTAAAAACCTTATTGATTTTTGGTCTAATCGGGTAACCAATGGGGTCAGAGTCAGGGGTCAACTTTTTTATTTTGGCCGATTCCGACCAAACTTGGTGGACCGGTGCTTTAGATTCTTAGAAAGGATTCTTTTACTTTTCAGGTCGATTGATATCAGGGGTGGTGTCAGGGGCACTTCAATGCAATGTTGTTTCGTGTTTCCTTGTGTGTATGTGTGTTTTTGTTTCTTTTTGCTTTTTTTCTTAGCTTTTTCTCTGCTGGTTTGCTCTCAGCTTCGTCATTAATAGCTGTGGCTTAAGAGTTTTTATTGCGCTTGAGGTTCTCACTAGGAAGTATTAAATTTTTTCCCTTGCCTACTCTCAAGTTATGGCTGAGAAGCTAAACGAAAATTCCAAGAAAGTCAATAAAAAATGAGACAGGAGGTAATCGTATCCTATACAACTTGTGTAGCTAGCTATCTTGCCATCATCATCACATAACCGAGTTTGTTTTATTAGTACACAAATCCTTCTGAAAAAATTGTTGTTGTGCTTTTCAGATTTTCTAGACGTGTGTGTTTGGCATTTTGTGGACGTGTTTACCAAGGATTTAGTTGTTGTAATTTAATAGCTCACAGCGGACAAGTATGCTTAGCAGTAAGACAAGATCATTCGAGAAAATATGCAACCTGACCAGGTTTTCTGCTCTATCAGTAAACTTTCACTTTACCCTCTCACACTAGCATAACATATAAAACGCTAATAATTTTTGAGGGTACCCTTGATACGCAACATTAAGCCGCAGACGAGAGTTATCTTTTGGGAGTAGGCAGATTTGGTGTTTGTCTTGTGCAATGTTGTCGGTGAAAATTTCCTGTTCACGTATTTGCGTGTCGACAAAAGCAGACACTTAAAAAGACAGACCACTTAACCTAAGACTTTGGCATTAACTCTGGAGAGACCTGCCACGAAATTAATTTCAACCCTGGACGGGGAATGTGAAGAACAGAGTGATGATGAAATAGCAAAGCCATTAACTTGGATTATATATGTTCGGATGGGCATTTTGGCAGGATTTTCATTAAATGAGCGATGGTCCGGAGTCCATTGGGAAGGAAATGGAGCGAGGATAAGGGAAAAAGAATAGCTTTATTTGTTGTTCTCGTAATCCTTGGTCTCAGTCACGAAGAAACGGCTCCATTGGTACTGGACTGTTCAACAGTGGACAACAAAACTATTCTTCGTTGATAAAACTTTACATCCAGTTTAACTCGCTTCTAAATTGGAAGTGCATGTTTAGTTTTTCTTTCACGCTTTCGTTTCCATCAAATTTTAGTTGTCATACGACCGAAAAGTGCCCAGTAGAATTACTGCACTCTAAATTTTCCTGACGCTTTTTTATTCTCAGTACATGTAATGCAAAATGACATAGATACTGACGATAGGGTGTGCCGAGGGTCTCCAATCGGCTGTTATTTTTTATTGGATAAACACGTTTCCTCGGTTTGGAATGGTACCGGAGAGACGACTTAGTAGTTTTCTTTTGAAACGTCTTACTTTTCCCACCCGAGTTCTTCCATGTGTCCTTTCACATTTAAAAATGTAATCATCCAGAATTCTTGCAGCTGTTCGAAAAATGGTGCTTCCATGGATTGTTTGACATAAATGTTGGAATGTTTGAAAGTTAAATAGAAACAGTCACCGGTGTGTAGATGTGTGCATGTCTGTCAAACACTGAACTTGTATCCAAATTAGAAATTGTAATAAAAATCTGAGGTAAAAAACCTGTATGTTTCAAATTTTACTGATGGTAAATATCTTCGCTGTATAGAGTTTCTCCGTTACTTACTTTTACTTTCTAACCAGGAGTTCTCCCTCATTTTACTTTTTTGCATTGAAACCAGCCAACAATTCCACTGTTTGATGCCTGCAGTCATTTTACACTCCATGTAGGTAGGTAATTGTATTATGAAGTCAACATTCCAACTCACTCTTCTATTAAATGCATCTGAAAAGCATTTTTGCGGGATTCCTTTCTATTCCAGTGTACCCCTGTACTCGTTCAGCAATATACATGATTTACAATTACATATACGAGGTAAAAATTAACTAGAGTTCGGTTTTAGTATATATTTTTCCCTGCGATGTAATTTTTGAGTTTCTGATACACGTACATCCATCTGTGGCGATGGTTCGTTAGAGCCGTTTTGAGTTGTCCGTTCATATGTCAATAACTATGTATATTGAAGAAAACTTATATAGCGACAATTAGGTTGCCGTATGGGATATACCCAAAGTACTTTAAAAATTTTGAGCGAACACTCGAATTCAAATTGTTACAATATTATAAATACGAAAGTCAAGCCTGCGCTTGTAAATGGCGTTTAGAATTTATGGTAAAGGAAAAAGTTACCTGCAGGATATAGAAATCTCAACGGTCGCTGTTGGATCGACGGCAGTTCCTGGTGTGAACTGGGCATTCATCTCGGTGTCAGAACCACCACCGTTTTCTCCACCAGTATTAAGTTGAAAGAAAACAATGTTGTAAAAAATACAGGGAAAGGGTTCATGAGAAGAAAAACATCCACGGGAGATGGAAATGTGATGCGATATGGCAAAGGAAAATAGCCTCAGGGACTTTTTTCACACTCGCTTTCTCCGCAGCAAACGAAACAATATAACGAAGGTCACAAAAATCAGATTAGTGTAACCACCTTTTTTGTAGAAGATGTGTCTTTTCCTTCTGGAAGTCTATTTGCTTGGAAAACGTCAGGGTCATGAAGATTAACGACCGAACCGTTAACTTTTCGTAGCCTGATAATTATGAGTGTATTTTTCACTCAAGCAACTAAAGCAACATGAGAGCAGAGAAACCTAAATCAACTTGTGTTGCGTCCAAATTACTCCTTAGATTGGAATTGATTCGGATTGGGCTTGTTTGATTATTACAAGTCACTTCCTAACTCATTTTCACCAAAAGAAAACCCAATTATTCTTTGTTAAACCTGAACACTGGTCTTCGATAACTCAAGAATGAGCTAAGATCCACATACACACTGAGAGATCTCAAAAGTTTCTGGTTTTTGAATGGTTCCTAATTCACTTTCACATTACTTGGATAACTCAATCAATTCTCATCTCAGAGAATCACACAACATACTCCGAGAAAAGAAAGTTCGTTTAGTGTCTTTCTCCAAGATGTGGTTTTGTCTTCTTCAAGTGGTTAGGCTGCTGATGGCAATACTGCTCAGGGTATATCTATTGATGTGGCTTTCTTTTCTGGCCGCTTTTTGTCCTTTGTGGGATAGATTTTCCTTTTATATGCTGGTGATCTGTCTGCACAAGACATCTCACCCGCTCTTTTTCTCTTAAAAACTAATAAGTCAGAACCCACGAGTGTTGCATCTTGTCGATGTGTGTTGCAGGCCCATAGCCAGAAGTTTTCTCCTGTCAATTTTTGTTATGTATGTACAAGTTCCTGTATTGCTCTGATTTCGCAAAGAACAAGAACTTCTTTTCGCCTACATTTTGTTTTCCTTTCGCTCAGAAAACACTTTCTCCGCCTAAACAAAAGTCCCACAGTTGCGTGCGTTTATATTTGGATACTCCACGTTTTTGTACTTTCCCTCCCGTTTCTATCCGTCTCTTAATATTTGAAATACGTGACGTGAATCAAATATGACATCTGCTTCCCCGTCTTTTCTAGCTCTTCACGGGAAATCGGGAGAGTAGTGACTATAAGGTGAACATGGATGATACATTTTTCACTGCATTTGTAATGTCACTGTCCGTTTGTCTTGCTACCGCTTTCTTCCTTATTTTACTGTTATTGCGCGCATTCTCTTTCTCATCTTGCAGTCCTGTCGCTTTAACCCAACTTGAAAACTCGTACAATATCAGTCGGTGAGCAAACAAAGGGAACCTATTGTATGTGCTCCACTGTTTACCTTTTTTTCTTAGCCACTTTCACTTACATGTGTACTTTCAGAGAAGAGAAAACTGTGTTTTGACTGATTGTTTTGCAGGAAAAAACGTGAATGTCAACTTTGAAAATAGTGTACTACCATTTTATTAAAGCTCGTATAAAAAATTTTGTCAAGTGACTACGCGCTTTGGAATATGTATAATTGAGTATTCCCCTATATTTTTAAGGTAAACCCCGTGTTATCAAAATTGACAAGGAAAATTATACACAAAACCAGTCCTTTCCAACTGTCCAAGTTTCTGAATACGTCATGTGAGTGGTATTGAAAACGTTCTCTGTACTTTCTCCCAGTTCGGATTTATATCGCTGAAGAAATAAAAACATAGCTTTGTAACAAAGTAAACTATTATCATTGATTTTTTTTTTCAAAGAGTCCAGTCTAGAAAAAAAAGTACCACCACAGCTTTTTTCTGTTTTTGATGGTCGTGGGAAGCAAGTTGAGAAGAACAATAGTAAATAAGCAAAGACTTGAATAACTTCAATTTAATATACTGTTCGGCAATCCTATGTTTGTGGGAGAACTTACACAAAAAAGATATTTTCTTTGAGTAGCTGTTTTCCTCGATGGGTTGTACTTTAACTGAAGATTTGTATTTTTGTTATGAAGATTTCGTGGAAAAGATTATTTTCCTAAAAAATAATGTTGCATGATGAGTAGTCCATATTTTATGAGAACGAAAGGAAAATTCTGTTTTAATGGGCTCACTTTCACAAACACTAAAACAAACTTTGCAGGATCATTGAATTGCCAATAAGAGAGTTTTCGTGGGTAGAAATCAGGAATTAGTTTTTCTCCACGATTTAACACGAACAACAGCATATTTAATGTAGGAAGTTTGTTCCTTAAAAATAAGTCTTGGCAGCTTGTCTCAAGTCGACACAAGAGCGTACAAGTTGAGTAAAAACTGTTTTTGTATCCCTTATTTTCAGATCATTAGTTGAAGTTAATATTTTACAGAGTCTTGTTTTTTTGGTTAAGTATTCTCAGACAGGAGGGGAGCGCCACGCTGTCTGTCTAGTATTTCCCCGACTTGGTTGGCTGTTGCACAACTCCTTCTATTTACTTTCTCTTCTAAACAAAACGCGTATTAACCTGCTATATAGTTCTAGCACAACGTATTATTTTTGTTCAATAAAATGTCTGCAGAAACAAGAAGCTTGCAGTGCACAATTTCTCAGTTGAAGAAACAAAAATGTTTTCAGATTGGGTATTTTATGGGCCCCTGCCATGCTACTACTCACAACCAGTATTTTACCTCTCATTGAGCCACCACACCACGTCGCACTTTGACTGCGAACTGTGCTCAAACCGAAATTTGCAAGGCTATATGTATACTCGGCTCAGCAACAAGGAGAAACGCAACGTTGGTTAGTCGACTCATTCTCTTTTTTCCAATACTTCGTGGCCCATAGTGAAAAATGACGAGAAGTATCACCATCACTCGTTATTATAGGCTTTAGCATCAGTCAAAGATTCTTTTTCTTAATGCACTCATGAATTTTCGGATTTCGAGAACAGGAGTTTTGTATTTTTTTTCTCCACATTTATTATATAATAATGGGATGTGGTGTTTGATAAAGAAATCTTAGAAATTGCTGAGTATCGATATAGAAAAAGTACTACAGAGTGGTGGGATGATGTTGATCCAGGTGGGTTACTCAAGTTGTTAGCACACTACGCATATTTTTGCCTTGTTTATTTTCACATTCTCCTTTCTACTCTAGTTCTCTCTTTGAATGTTTTTATTTACTTATATAACTAGTAGAGTATTTGTTAGCACAAGGCTGTTTGGAATACATAACCGTCTGATGTGGCCATCCGGGATTTTGTATGCGCTTAACAGTACGACTGTCATAAGTGTCATATTCCAGGTATCGGCAATTCCCCCAGAACAGGTTTGAGCCTGAGTTTTCTTACAATTTTTGGGGACTACTGCTTAATTATCTGCGAGTCTATAACAGCATACCCTTTAACATTGCTCAAATCCTTTGTACCTAAGTGAACGCGCGCCTTGGTGCTTGAAAATTCCGGGAATCTACTGCCTTGAGCTGCATAGTTAAAAGGGAGCAAGATGCCTTGCGTGTGGTGAATGCTGGTGAAAAGTAAAAGAGATTCAACGGAATACAGATGTGGTCGATCTTTTCTCTATAGATAGATAGACAGGTTTTTCATACTTGTGTCTAAAAAAAATTTTGTCTTTTCATCCTGTTCTTGTCGTTGATTTGGGATTTCGTGTTGGGAACTAAAATAAAAAAATCGTTTCCCAGTTTAATCTACTCTTGATTCCTAACCTAGTTCGGCCAGTGGAGGGGCTTCACTGTTTTCTTTTTGACCACATGAAAATATTTTATTTTCGCTACATCGCCAACGTATGGAGGATCTGTAGAGGCTACTCATTTTAGTAAGGGAAAGTAAAAGTAGTATCCATTAATGGGACCACAAAATGTATTATGGATATACCTATATACAGTAAATACAATTTACAACTTGGCTTCAGGTTTGTTTTGTGGACATAAGGGAATCCCTCTGTTATTTGCATAAATGGAACGAACCTATGAGAGATTAGAATCATAAGAGAAAATTTTAAAGGATTTATCCGGTGTTTGGATTTGTCTCATGTATATTTTCAATAAAAATAAGCCAATTGTTTTACAGAGCCAGGGGATGTTTCGACTCCCGACTTCATTTCCGTCAGCAAACACTGACCAGACTCTAGGCAACGCCTAAATAGGGTCCGGCGATTATTATTCTGCTCAAATAACAAGTGTTCCTGAGTCCGATTTTTGTCGTAATTTGATACGTTCGTTCAGTAACAATGGCAACAGTGCGACGAAGTGAGTAGAATGATAATAGGATTTTCCTCTTCCAACTAAAGACAGACTTGACTTAATACTTGGTGTTCCAGTGCGTAGTTTTCCGTTTTTATAATAGGTAGGTATGCTTATTAGATTCGGTACCAGTTGAAGTCCAAAGTAATTGCTTAAATCAAAATAATCAAATAAAGCTACGTTACATAACAAGTTGGAATTTACCTGTTTACACATAAGTCGATTCCGAACGAAACCCGGAATACCGAATATACTACGCATTACTTAAGTCTGAAAGGAAAAGGTAAATTATGAATTTTTATAGTGTGCTGTAACCATAATTAAAATACTTGGATTATCGATCAAATTACATAAACCTGTAATAGAAGCATATTGAAAGCTTCCAACACTTCAAATATTATTTGGAGTTAAGGAAAAGAAGGCTTTAGCTAATATGTTGTGACAGAATGTGCAGAAACATTTTGTTCGATGTAATACAGCTTAATTTTTGCTTCATCCATTATTCATAGCTCACATGGAAAGTCTCAATCGCCAAATCTTATTTACTTTTGTACATTAAATTCAATTATTGACGGGGTAATCTATAAGGGAGAACAGTCATTTAGGAAAATTCTAACTGATTATTTCATTCGAAATTGAGAAAAACAATGTGTACTTTCACTTGTCAACTTGACATTTATTTCAATAAAGCGTTTTGCATGTTAATACTTCTACTATTAATCTCTTAAGAGTAATATACTTTTGTCCAATACTACTACAGTTAGGACTATTTTCACTTGCATGAAAACCCCTTTTAATCTAAAAAGCACTTTTAAATTCTTGTTCCATTAGCATATTCATTGAGCCTGAAACTATCCTGGAAGAGTACTCAACACACACACACACACAGAGAGAGAGAGAGAGAGAGGAAAATCTGTGAATAAAAAGTGTTTTCACTTTATTTGTTTTGCTTGCGACGACAAGCTGAAGTGAAAGCACAATTTTTGGATTCGTATTATCTCTGGCTTAGTACATTTTTGTGCTGTGACGTAAGCAAGAGCTTTAGTGTATCACCTCACATTTTTCATTTTAGACGAGTTCTTTTGTTTAAGCGCTTGATCAACCGTTCACGCTCTATTTTAAACCCCGGTGAGAGCACATTTTTTATGCAAAAATAGGATGCAAGTACAAAATGCGATATTTTTTGACATATCCATGGCTGCATCAGGTATGCAGAAAAATAACGCATGAGTGAAAATGAATTCTCCGATCGAAAATGATAGTATCCATTTTCACTGTGAGAAAAAGAGGAAAACATTCTTTCCAGCTGCAAACGAAGGTTGAGTGTAAGCAATAATCCGGCTTTGAATGCCTTTGTTCACAAAAAACGGGACATGTTGTGCTCAACAAAGGTTTACGTTTACCATTTATGGTAAAAACGTCCGCTTCTTTGCGAACGGTTATAAAACCTCCTCATGTACACTGGGGGACATTATTGGAGCGAGTGTAGTCCGGGTGAGTGTTGTATTTGCAAGGCGATTAATACAATAAATTATTTAACAGTTTCCAAACCAAGGTACACCAATTAAGGGCCTTTAAGGGCCACCAATTAGTGCTAATCGTAAAATCACTTTTCGTTGTTTTAAATCATATTTGATCAGACGGTTTCGGAAAAAAACTGAAAACACCAAGCACCATTAATGCAAGGATTCTTCGTAAGCAAAGACGATACTTTTCATCTAAAAATGAAACAATGTTATTCCATTAGACTAATAAAGATAGACCGGAAAAGGTATTCACGAGATAATTTACGTTAGAATCAATCTCGTTCTTTGTTTCATTGGAGACCCATGTATTTTAGATGGGTGGTACGAGTTTTAAATATTGTTTACGATTTCATAATCTTGGAACCTTTTCCGCTCTATTCTTCTTTACACTAATGTTATTCCTACTAATGGTGCACAGGGGTCGTCCGTCAGCATTGATTGTAGGAAGGGGTTCACCAGTTACAGAAGCTTTCGAAACGAATTACACACTGTAGCATCGAGTTGCAGAGACTAGAGCTACATAAGTACGTGAACACCAATGTGTCTACGCTTGTTATTTCATATTTGTAATTACATAATTTAATGAGTAAATAACCTTAGTCATTTATAAGGAAATAAAACTGAAGATCGGGAAGGCATCGAGTTCTCTTCTGGAGCATATATCAATGGTCATATTGCTGTCTAGTTGGTTTTAGCTTAGCTGCAGATATAATACAATATAATTTACTAAAGCTTACATTTGACTTTTCGCCGAACTAATTTATGGCTAAATTAAGTGGCTACCACAAAAACTGCTGTGTTCTTATGGAGCACCGGGTGCATCAGGCGGCAATAACCAAACGTTTATTGTATTGCTATCATATCTATGGTCGTATGTATGTATTTGTTTTTATCCGTGGCTTTTGCTTGCACCGATATGTAAATGCAGTAAACATTGGAAGGCGGATGTGTGTGTTACCCGTGAGGGTTTGTGACTGACATGCCCATCTGCTGGCACATTATTCCAGCGAAGTCTCTTGGGGCAACCTGAAAATTAGCTATATGGATTTTCTCGCTCACCACTTGGTGTTTAACTTCCAAAGAAAAAATGCAAATTTGCTTTGTGTGCAACATTCTGAGCTGCACCGGAATAGCTTGTTTCGCCATATAACACTGTTCAATTAACCAACTTCCAAGTCGTTTACGTATATTTCTCGGAAATACATGATGTGTACTTTATCAACCACTGCGGCTACGAAAGGTACTAATATGTGTATCAATTCACCAATAATATATTACCTATTTCACTATTTACCCTTTGGTTTCATTCCCCGAACTGAAAACATTGCTTGAGGCTGGCCCAAAATGAGTATCGTCAAGTTGTGCTGAGATTTCTCCGAAAAAAAATTACCAGTTTTAGTTCTATTGAAAACCGCACATGAAAACTGCTGGTTCATCTTCTACTCCAGACTCTTTTGTACCTTATCGACAGAGATAAGAGAAATGCTTTATAGGATTATTTACATAAATGGGAACCATCAGTCCCAATTTTCATTACATATACAGTCTACTTTAATTTCAACAAAATCCCATTCCCAATCCAGGCAAGCGTTCATGCAAAAGCACAAACTTAAATAGGCCGTAGTCAAAGCTCTGCGAGAACAATTCTTCGCTTGGGAACCTGTTCCAAGTGATAACGGAAAAGGAAACCGTCAAAAGCATAATTATGACGCATTTATAAATAGGAGACAACAGACGCTGAAAGAATGACGTATGCGTTTTTCAGTTCGGTCAACTGTAATTTGGATGACATTACGAGAAAGCACAAAAACGGAAACAAGATGAGACGATTTTCCTCACACTCACCTCCGTCCATTCACAAAAGTTTTGTGGGAACGAAACCTTCGGAGGCTGAGTTTAAAGAATGTTGAATAGGGACGGAAACGAAGGGACGTGTTTATGCCTCAGCTCCAGGCTGTACATCAGAAAAAGAAGACCATTTTTTTGTAAAAGAAATGATAAACAAGCCATGATTCCTTCACTTTCAGAATTTCAAAGTAAAAAGAAAATTATATTGTTTGTGAAGAAGGCACATACTAAATAGGTATATGAAGCATTTACCGAGGCCGAGTTTGTCTGCCCGTCTGTAAAACTGGTTTTCCTAAGAGTATTTATTTCTAAGAGTTATTGCAACTTTGCTTAACTTTTTACGTTATTATACTCTTTATCATGTAATCTCTTCCCGCCCCAAGACATACTTTGAGGTAAAAAAACGTCCATATTTTCAAAAGCAGACCTTTTTACACATGAAGTTTCGTCGATATTAAATTACTGCCTCCCTTTTCAGAGAAAATAAGCGTTAACCTTTTGATGATATCTTTTGAACTCCTAGAAAAGAATTTACCTGAAGCATTTTTTTGTGTGCTCTTCAAGAGTAGAATTAACTTTCACCCAATGAACTTTGTTTTATTTAGCAGAGATTAGCTCATTACCCCATGTCCCTTTGAAACGGCAGTTGTGATGCGAAGAAATTCAAAGTACGAAGCTTTCGGTACTTGACTAGGAAATGGTCTCGTTTTGTAATGTTATTTTATATATATTTTTTAAATAACAATATTAATCGTGACACAATATAGGTCTAATCCGGTTATAGCACAGCTTTCCACCATCCACGGAAAGTGCAGGGTCTTTAGAAAGTGCAGGGTCTTTGACGTTATCTACGTTTGATTGTTCTGCCTTCATGAAAAATATAAGGGATGTATGCATAGTTCTTCAACATCAGTCTTCTGTTATCTGTAAATTATTTGAGTGAAAACGGAATCCGGACATCGCTATTTTTCATCTGTTGACCCCTCATATTTTAGATTGGAGAATGCTGACAGTAATAGTTGCTCGAGATGTTTCCTATGGGCGTGACGTGCAAATCTTATGAAGGATATCCTCGAAACAATAGCTGCTTGTAAGTGGGCAAAATCTCATTTTTTGAAGCATGTCTTGTGCGATTCTAGCACATTAAGAGGTTCATCACGGCAAAATTTGACACCTTTATCAGATTCTTTTCAAGGTTATTTTTAGCTTTAAATAATAAACTTCCGACAAGAAACTTTAATTTAGTAGCCTAAAACTAAAGGATTCCTGTTAACTACCAGCAACACAAAAGTTTACTAATATTGTTTTGTTCATATAAAATGTTGATGAGCTTTTTGTCCTCTCGTGTTCTTGAGAAAAGCGATAGAAAACTTGCTCACTAGTTCCTTTATTTACTACTTCAGACTCGCTCCTGCCTGTCCCCTTAAACGGAAACATGATTTACTAACAATTCAATTAGTTTGTCTCTCTGCAGCGTTTCTCGCCATGCTTTTTGAATAATCTGACACGTTTGCAACTTTTCAATGGACATGTTTATCAAGTGATCTCTAAAGTGGTAGGAAAAAAGGAGACGAACTTGTGCTTGCAAAACACTCCAAGCGAAAATAAAAGTTAGTCGACAGGCTACTTAGCTTGATGAGGGGAAAGTTTGTTAGCAAATTGAATGGCCTTGTTTACTCGCATATTCACACACCCAAAATGCTCTTTTCCCTGCTATTATTTTTCGAATACCCGTCGTAGGCACTTAAAGTCGTCATGGAATCAAAGGTTTTCCAACAAGAAAATTAGGCAAGTTACTGCTTTATTCTGATAAGCGTTAAGTTAAGCTATTGTAACAGCAATGATTCATTTACTGCATGTTTCTCTATTAACAAATTAAAATGGTTTACATATTGGCCGTAAGGATTGAAAGATTTCGACTGGTCTGTGTGTGTTTTACTAAAACCGGAAGTTACTTTTTCTTAGAGTGAATGACATTTCAATCTACATTTTTTGATGGCCTGTCGTCTCGATAGACTTGATGTGGATTTTCTTTTCCCTTCACTTCTTTTCCCTTCCATTTTCGGGGAAGTATTTACTACCTACAACCTATTTACTATGGACCAAGTTTACAAAACCATTAATTTATTTTTTTACAGTCTTTGTCTGAATCTTTTATATATTTGACACAGAGCAAAATAATTCAATAAATTCGTTTCTTTTATTGTTCTCATTTCCAGACTTCAATTAACTTGCAGGGCAACTGTATGCGTCCTCCTGCTTTTCTCGTTTTCGAGTTATTTTATTTTCAACAGAGAATACCTAATCCCTACATCCATATTTCATTACAGTTATCCAACAGTTGGAGAAAACAGCTTGAGCAGGTATTCATTTTTAATTATACCCCTTACTGGAACATAAAATTGAACTAAGCAATGGTAACACTCGCATTCACTAAGTTTCTTTTATATTTTACGACGGTATCTGGCATTCTGTCACGAAGGGCGGACAAAAAGAAGAAAATTATCCATAGAAGGCAGGCAGTTTTACTACCAAATTATTACTGGTGTTGCACATTTCCTAAGTAAAGTAATGGGTTCTAGGAGGGAAAAAAGAATTTATGTTGTACTCCTGTGGACAAAAAAACTATCATTTAAAGGGATGTAATGATCACGTTATTCTTCACATTAGAATCTACCGCCTGCTTGGCTAGAAGAAAAGATGCCTTTTTTTGTAAAAGAAAGGGAATGGATTTCCTTCTTAGAGAAAGCTCCTCAGCCGGATTATGTCATAAGATGATGATAAATTAGGGGAAATATTAAGAAAACTTTGTCCTTTTTCGGGAAGGATTGTGAAGATGTATGTGATACTCTCTGCTTTTATTGGGCTTCATGCCAAAACATATTTAAGTATGATATAAGGAAAAAGTTTACGTGAAATATTGGAGACCTGTTGGGTAAATAGTGGGTGTCGGGCTCTTGCGTCAACCTGTGGAGATACGCGCTATTTGGACAGAGATAGGCAGTCGAGTAATCTCAATTTTATTATAGGCCAAAGTAATAAGTTAAGATTTATAGAACCCACTGAAGCCTACACGTTATCAAAGTCTGTTTCCAAAATTTACCAGCCTATCATACCATCTCAATCAATTTTTAAATAGTTAGCTAGTGCATTTTTACCTCAGCTTGTGTACATTTAAAATTGAAACAAACAAAAAAAAACCCTTGTAACATGTTGCCCCAAGACATATTCTTCAATTTAGTAATAAAAAATTGTTTATGGAATGAAAAGGATATAAACTGACAATAAATTGCTCAGGTAAAATAGAACATGTGAAATGATATTATCCAACAAAACCTATCACTTTAACTTTTCCATTAATGATTCTATCTGTCGAACAAACACACATTGTGTAACTAAGTCGTGTCCCTTATTATTTACACCTCTCTGCTCACTCCGTTTTCTCTCGAGTGTACACAAAAGTTTGTTTTGCAGCTATTCGTATTTCGTTCAACGCTTTCGAAT
>VICI01002605.1:0-15947 GCA_019593645.1 Akabosia matsudoensis
ACATAAAGAAGTTGAGGTATACCATAGGATCCCTCCCTATTTTGGTCATGTTTCGGTTCACAATCTTGAGCCTTTCAAGACGCG
The DNA here is from genome assembly GCA_019593645.1 of Akabosia matsudoensis. NCBI lineage: Eukaryota > Metazoa > Arthropoda > Collembola > Entomobryomorpha > Paronellidae > Akabosia > Akabosia matsudoensis. Next base: position 85 of record VICI01002605.1, read on the forward strand.
ACCCTTTTTCAGCCTTGACTTCAAGGTTGCCCGTGTGGACGGGGAAGTGGACGACTGTGAACTGGTTGCGCAAATCTTGATTAGGATAAGGCAGAAGAGCGCTCACAAGCCCAAGGACAAGTTCATCCGGGTTCCCATGCACAGCGTCAGGATACTTTTCATTGAGTTTACGAAATGCACCGCCCAGTGCAGTAGTTAACATTGCAGGTACGCTGGCTTTGTAGCATGACTTTATTCTCCGAAGACTCTCGACACTGATTGGCTCTGACCATGCAAAATTTCGCTGTCCGCTGTATCGCAAAGTTACAAATCGACTTTTCAAGCGTCCAGCGTTGATGAAACTTTTCACCATTGTGAATGCACCGAGCATGACACAAGAAAGATCGTACAAGAGTCTCTCGCACCTTGACACTTTACCATAATCGACCAAGGGATTCACTGGATATGGAAACGAAGCTCCTTGGTCTTCTGTCATGCATGCTGTCCAGAGGAGCAGGTTACTGGCTCCGTCCATGATTCCATGATGGTATCTGCAAAGTTTTTTCCATGAATAGGGCATGAATTTAAAACAACTAATAATCATGAATTGCCATATATCTTTACCTAAATATTCGCACTGTGGATACATCAACGAATGTGTTATTTGGACCAGGGACCTTTTGATTCCATTGAAACCTCGGAATGATCACTTCCTCCCACTGAGGCTTACTCTCATCCATATCTTTAAACAAAGCTGGGAGGACTTGGGACATAAGCTGGGATTCAGTTACAACTCCGCCATGACCATCTTCTTCGTCACCCCAAAATCTGATGTGATTTTTTATGTCAAAGTTGTCGTCATCTTTGAGACAATGATATCCATACTTTGTCACTACAATTTTCCGTAGTTTCTCATAAGGTTTTCGACCATTTTTACTCGTGTGGTTGAGAACTCTGCTCATGTACAACTTCCTGTGCTGCACAATATCAATCTGTTCGGTGCAGAACAAAACTGACAAACACACCCGGGCATTGTTGACTTTTTTGTATGCCCAAATATTGTCCGCCCCCTCTGGCGTCAGTGAGATCCTGTTCGGTCCTCCATGTCTCACGCGCAAAGCAAGGGACACGAACAATCGTACAATTTCATTAAGAATGGCTAGCGAGCAGCCTATTGGAACTATCACTAGCGATAACAAAATTGAAATAATTAGTTCCAGGAACAGCACTAGTCCTGATTTTATGAGGTGGAGGACTTGGTGCGCCATCATGGATTCTCTCCAAAATGAGCTGAGCTGTGAAACCGTTTTGCGCGTCACGTCCTAACAAACAAAGTTTTGGTGTCATTCATATTTGTTTAGCTACACGCAATAGACGCGCATGCATTGTATTTTTTCTTGAAACTAATATTTCGGCCATTAGGTAACATGCACAGACTACAGCTAAAACTGTCATTGCAAAGGTTTAAAAAAGTTTCCATTTCAAAACTGACACACGCTTTATGTCACAAAAATTTTTAGAAATTAAAAATTTTTTCGACAAAAAAATTGTGATTTAATTTTAAAAAATATACACACGATGATTTCACATTGCACACCGCACAATTAACCATTGTTGTAGCTCAGAAAAACAAGACCACATTCATGTAACATTCAAACAAAACAGCGTGCCACACTAGAAATATATAATTTTTAACATTGAGTCTGTTGTGTAGCGTGTGTAGTAAACAGTTTGGTAGCTGTTCTGTCAAAAAAACGCCACTTTTATAGTTGAGAAGTTCAAAACTTGTAATTACTTCAGACGTTGAAGAGAAAGGCGTTTATCTTAGAAGTTGTCTAGTTTTTTTGCTATGACCTTTATCAAAAAGGCAGCGTCTCATGAAAAATAGCAGCAAGATGATGACAATCTCGCTCTTCACTTGTTGTCGTTGTTTGTCTGATGATATCGACTAGCACAGTGGTCACTCGCGTTTTTACCCAGGCCGCGTATAGTGGTGCTGATACCACCAAAAATCAAACAGTTCTTAACATCGCGTCATCTCTCACAAACGAACGACTTGCAGTAACTATTCCTATTCTGCTCTCTTGCATTTAACGCTGAAAAAAAGTTACTAAAAATGAGCGAAATTTGGTGTCTACCTTAACTTGTCTATGAAAATTGAAAGCATACACCAAAATATATAATGTAAATTTAATAGGTAGTCGAAAACGCTATCAGTGTAACAACTAGCTGTTAAGTATTACCATTAAGATATGCGTTGAAAACCCAAGTATTACACCTTTCAAATGCTGTAACGAAGTATTTTTGTATGTTTAAGAAAAATTGAAACTTTTAATGCTGCAAACTGCCAATAACTCATGTTGAATTATCCTCCTGTGCTAAAGATATGGATGCGTCCGTCCGTGCGATTCAATAAAAGTGTTAGATGACAAGGTTCGAACACGTAATAATCTAGCAATATAAAATGGCAAGGGTATATGCCTTTTAATATGTAAAGTTTGAAATACAAATTGCATAGAATTAAAATGCCAAGTGCATACTTCATTACTGGTCTACTAGTTTTGAATGTTGTGTTGGATGTTGCGTTGCGTGATATATTAGGTTGTGGCTAATCATGAATGATCATTTCTACATGAATCTGCTCAGCTAAAACTAGATTGAAGATTAAAAATCAATCCTAATTGTTGTTTACGTTAGCTAAGTCGCTGCACGAAAGTTTCTCTGAGCATTGTGCGAAAAGGGAAGGAAGATCCTAATCATATCTCATGTGCCAAATTGTATGAAAAACCAAAAGTATTGCTAGCGTCATCATTTTGTGTTGCAGATGTTGCTAAAAAATGAAAGATCCTTGAGGGGCCACAAACCGGAGCAGCATTTAAAGTTAAAACAAAATGCTATTTTGTATACTGCTCACTTCGACCTGTTGGTGATAATGAAATACAGAAGGGTACATTGTGCGTAAGCATACGAGCTAAGCGAAGAATTTATTGGCACAAAAACGGGATTACATATGAGACAAATAGTGGATTGATGTGAATGTCGAAAATTACGCAATTTCAATCTAGGACAAACAGTCAGTGAACATTATTCTGATTGGAATATTTAAAAAGAATGTCGTAAGTTAAATAAATTTCTCAGAAAGCCTAGAGGGCACGGCATGATTAATAAAAGTGCCATGAATTTGTTGTGAGTTTACCGATACGGTGTACTCTAAAGCTTCACGGACAAAGAAAACTGGCAACGCGATTTGTTAAAAACTTGTGAAAAGGTAGAGATAGAAATTACATTTACTGGATGCATTGTATTGTCTTATTTGGCTCTTTGTGAGTCCTCCTAATCTTTTCGATGTTCCATCCCAATATCGTATGATTGCTGCTTAGAAAGAAGTTAACTGAACTCTTCTGCTTTCATTGCATGAATTTAAAATGCGTCAATTTTTTTGCAGATTTGCCAGTTATTTTCATATTGAATTTCATGGGTCCTTTATTATTACCATAATTATGAATGTTCTTTAGTTTGTAATCGGTAACTGAAAATAGTACGATATATTGAAATGTTCTTAGGAGTTTGTATCCATTTTCTCCATTCCTTTTTGGAATAAAAGTCGAAGATATACACTATGTGAATTTTATTATTGCATCACCTTCAGAAGAAAAAAACCGTGAGTTTTGATGCAAGTGTAATTTAAAATGGGAAAAAGTGTCATGTCACTTTCAAGCTCCTTCAATACATACTTCTTTTGTATTCGAGTGGCGCTTACTATCTATGCATATTATATGTAGAAGTTTATAATTTGCGACTAATGGTCACGTACCTCAAAGATGAAATCGTACACAATCGCCTTTGATTCGACAATCCTTGAGCCTCTGGGCTTACTATTTTTAGAAAAAGTATTCTGGAAAATATCTTTTCAAGAATCACGACGTAATTCAAAAGATTTCATGGGTGTTTGGAAGTACACATCGGTACAGGTATTATGGGCTCTATAATTACAATGTCGTTTTGGGAAGCCTTGTGTATTTGTCCTTGCTGAATCAACACTAAATAAGATTCTTTATCAGCGAGCTATTCAGAAAGTCCAGCGTGTTTCCCATTTCAGCAACAAAAGCAATTTAGAAACTTAAAACTTGGAGAAGAAACAATGAACTCATGTTATTTCACAATCAACGATTTTAGCAGGTGAAACTTGTTTCGATTTCTTAAAATAACACTTCGCGGAAGAAATTCTGCAACTCGCAGTTAAAGCTAATAACGTTTTTTATGGTGCACATAATGGAGTGATTGCAATTCTAAATAACCATAAACCTTATCATAAACTATATTGTATATGTGCCCGTGCCGGTGTATGAAATTAAGTTCCTAAATGTTTGTTCCCTGTTCCAGCAATGCCTAGACGCTTGCATAAAAAGTGTTCGCATTTGTGGGTTTATTAACACTTTGTGTCTTTACTACACGCGCTTTCATTTCAGATGTGTACAGTGGGCTTGAAGGAAAGAATGATGCCAGCCTGCAGGACACACACGTTGATAAATTTGCTTAAAATACATTTATTTCCTTTTTTATATGCATGTATATGAATTAGAAATACAACCGACTGTAGGCAGTTGTGATTTTTATTTATTTACATGCAATTAAAGGTATTTAATGCATTTCATGCAAATTTATCTGCTTGTGTGTTCTACGGGTTGGGATCATTCTTTCCTTCAACCCCACGTGTCTGTCACAAAATTAACTCTTTGTTTTTCATAAATTTAGTCTGATGAAGATATGAGTCTTTATGAGTTCTGATTCAGATAGAAATCGGATTTCGACATACTGAACAACAAAACAAAAAAGTATCAGTAAATCCTCTATGAAAACAGATACGTGATACATCAATTACATACACATTTACTGATTGCAGAATTCAGAATTAAGAAGGAAGTTGGAAAAATGAGTTCATCTAGTGCTTCAATTCTTCTTTTCCACCATTTGCAGTACGCGGAATGGTGTTGCAGGCGGCGGGGAATAGGCATACTGCTGTAGGATTTCATTTGTAATTAAATAGATTAAAATGATTGATTATTGTTTGAATAGGTGCATAATGTAAACTACGGACACCATATTAGTGTCCCTAACATTTTGTTTTCGCCAACGACTTAGACAAACAAAACAAGGATTCACTAACTAGCTTACCACGACAAAACGTTCTGATTGATTACATTGGTGCAAGTACAGCTTTATGACGAATTTAAAGGGTTTTCTAAAAGCCATCAGTATATTTTCATTCTGTTATGGTTTTTGCTTCAATCCATCAACATTTCAACTATATGACTAGTATATATAACTTTATCCTACCTTTTTTGAAACACTACGGTATTGGGAATACATTGTAGTTATATTACGTAATCTGGTATTTATAAAGCAGGATGCTATAAATACAATTTGTAACAAATTAGCAATATGCCACATCCACAACACAAGTATTTTAATGATGAAACTGATTGTTTGCCAAATATACTTTTTGTCTTGATATTCTTGATAAAAACATTTCAAACCTAAATGAGTATCTTTTACGAGCAACAAAAAGTGTAGAATTGTTGTGTAGCGAATTCGGCTGTTATTACTTTTGTTTGGTCAGGTAGGTTATTGGTTGCACACACAAAACAAATTCAAATCTTAAATTTTATTGAATATGAGCCTACAACATTTGATCCCATTAAAAATTTAACGTGTAGTTGTTCCGGGGTCACGTCCCCTTAAAATAAATCGATGCAGAGCATCAAATAAATCGGACCAAATTTTGATTGTAGTAGTGATTAAAAGTTTAATTAATGCTACTAATAAAGGGCCTAATAATGCAATCCAGCATCAGACAGCAGTGCAACAGCGTCTTCAAACACAGTTGCATTGCATTGATTTTCCTGCATAGATTTCATTGATAGCTGTTACTTTATAGGCCTTATTGGCCAGCACGAAAATAATTCACTAACACAAAACGGTTTATAGGACGTAAAATCGTGGACTTATTATGGCTTCAGGAGCATTGAAATAAACATATTTACGCGTGTTTATCTTACATCACGTCCGCAATAAATCAGTAACACAAATTGGTCATGGTTATGTGAGCATATCCTACAGTATGCATATTTCTATCTGCTTCATTCCACTGTTTTTGTGTCGATTTCAAAATTTAATCCAAACAGAAAATTATTTATGTGTGTGCAATACTTTATTTAAGGTGAAGGTAATTAACGAGCTTTGATATTTGGCTTGTGTGAATGCCAAATGATTGGTGAACATATTACTACAGCATTGGCAGCTCGAACAGCAGTCAAATAAAATTTTCCTCGATTGACAACTTGGGAGCTAGAGAAGCCTCCTTCAAAAGATATTAAAGTCAAGTAGTGTCTCACGCTGGCTGATGACAATGGACGGACTTATTTTGAAATAAACCGCACACAATATTCAAAAGAACGATTTTTCAGCCGACATAAATCATTCTGGGTCATTCAGAGCGAATTCATAATGATTCTTAAAAAATATATAAATGGAAATGAAGTAAAATGAATCGTTAATACCAAGGCTTTCACATATTAAGGGTTGAAATTGACCTTATATCATATCATAATCATTGTCAAGCAGTCCTCTTTAAAAGCAAGACTCATTAATCAGTTATTACAGCTGTATTTAAAAAACTTTTCTGCCTGTTGATATGCGATTGTAATACGAAACAAGCACTTGGAATTCGGCTATGTGAATCTTCTGAATTTCCCAATAGTTTTTCCACAACTAGGACAAGCATGGTCCACATCTTTGCAACAGTCGACTACATAGGCTATCCAGAAAATTGGAATGCTCCTGTACGGGAAATAAAACAATGCAAAATCATAAACACAACACGAATACTTTTTTCAAGCATTAGTCACTTCTTGTGTAATCCTACACGACAGCGAAAATGAAGGCAGCTGCAACGATATGCGTCATAGTTCCGATTGCGAACTTGGTTTTGGTAGTAATTGCTGAATAACAGAATGGACATCGTAAACGTTGGCGCTCTTCAGTAAGAGTTTACCTCGTGGAGTAATGGCGCATCTGGGTTTCTTGGAACTGGTACTTCAAAAAAGAAAACCAAGATGGTGTTATATGAGTTGAACCTAAGAACTCTCTCATATATAGTAAAATCATGCAAAAAAATTGAATTACATATCGCTGCCGCTTGGGGGAGTAATGCCACGGGGGTGTTTGTATGAGGTTGGAATGTTCCGGGAACAGTATACACCAATGGAGGAACGTTTATGGCATGATGTGGCGGATCGGAAACTGAATCACTAAAGTTAAGGATTGTAGCTGTATGAAGGCTCGCAATCATAAAGTGGAGCCGAAGGATATAGGTTGTTCTCGGATAAAGTATTATTGTTAATCGAACGCATCCTAGATCTGAACTAACAAAATTAATATGTCAGAGAACTTGCCACAGATCCAGCAGACCTTTGTTGCTACTGCAATATATGTAGATACTGCGAGACATTATACGTGAATGAGTGTGCGAAACACATGCTTTCTAAATATTTTCCGGCGATTGTTTGGAGGACAAGTTGTCACGTGAAGGATTTCAGGGTGAAGGAGCTGTTTTATCAACAACTATGTACATACTTGAAACTAACTTGAGTCACAGGCATGCATTCAACTTGATATTACGATACGCTGAGACCCATTGTAACTATGATTGTAGGCTACATAAGTATGTCCACTCTTATCAATGGTATAGCATCCAACGATTGTGTTAGGAGGATCCTTAACATTTTCAATGGCTTTTCTTACCAAAGTAGCACGGCAATGTCAGCATCAGACCTAACCTAAAAATGTAAAAAGGACGAAGGCTCGAAAATAAAATAATATTTTCCCCCAGTTCTTCCGCCGGCTAAACAATTCGTCATAAAGAGAGCTCCAATCCAAGGTCATGAAATGGGTTAATGATTTTTGAAGTTTCAACGAGCGTAAACGGGTTTATTTCAACTCCAACGTTTCGATTCGTAAAGACAAATCCTCATCATTACCAAAGTAGCACGGCAATGTCAGCATCAGACCTAACCTAAAAATGTAAAAAGGACGAAGGCTCGAAAATAAAATAATATTTTCCCCCAGCTTTTCCGCTGGCTAAACAACTCGTCATAAAGAAAGCTCCAAGGTCATATTCCTAGTAACAAAAATCGATTGACCGATTAATTTTTTATAGAGAATACTGTCATTCCGTGCTCCGATTACTTTGAGTGTGAGCACTTACAGCTAGAAGAAAATTTTTCCAACTTGTTTGAAAGTATATCAACATAATATCATAAAAGTAAATACGGTCGACAAGCTATCATGTTACTTTTGTATCATTAAATTTATTGAGGACCATTATACAGCATACGTACGTCAGTGGATACGATAAGGAATGGCATATGAATAAGTTTTTTATTTGAAAAGCAAACTTCAAATTACGGTTTTAAAAGAACATGTTGTTGGAATGTTTTGAACGTGTTTCATTCTTCTAAATAAGTGTCCATTTCTTGGGTTGGCGCAAGTCCCAAGTATAAATGCTGTTGCTCTAACCGTTGTTGATTCCGAGATCCACCTTTCGGCTCACTGCAAAACCCTCTTTGTGTGATTCCTTCTAGCTGAGTTCTGGATACTTGGCATTTCGTACTGTCGCTGCAAGGAAGCACTCCACTCCTGTGTTCACCATGATTACCTTGCACTGCAGATAGTTTACAGGGTGACCCTATTAGCCCCACACATTTTCCAGCCTTTTGATCGTACACTTTCCTACGATCCTTACAGCCGCAACGCCCATTCACACAATGAAGCCCTCCTGCCGAATCGCATTTGCTCATTGTTTCTCCAGTACACATTTGACCATAGCTCAAATGACATTCTCGTTCTGGATTCTCAACAAATCCACTTCTACACGTACACGTATAATTGCTACACACCATAAATTTGTCACAGGCCACTTCTCCAGTGACTACGTCATTTTTCTCTGTAGCCTCATCAGTCCCATTAGTTTCTAGTGTGCATGGGCCTCCAACAAGACTAACGCACTTTCCCGTCTCGATTTTAAAATGTTGGTCATCCGGGAATTTGCACTGACAAACGCCATCCAAACAATGAAACATTTCTCCGCATGAAATATTCGCAACAACGTCACATTTTGATCCATATTTTCCCAAGCAAAGGCCGTTTTCGCTTAATTCGTAGCCATCATCACACTTACAAATTCCAGAGGCCAACCAGCCATACGCCGAGCTGGATATGATTGCGTCCCTCTCTCCCTCGCGAACACAAGAAGCCTTTTTTACGCAGCCAGTCTTATTGTTACATGGTAGTCCGGCCAAAGTCACGCATTTCGTTGAGCTCTTCATCAAACCCAAATCATTTTCCTCCTCGTAGACTGCATAACGCTTCGGGTCACATTGGCAAATTTCCTCAAAGCACGTTAAAGATAAGTCAGACAAGCACTCATTATCAGAATGACATGCCTCGCCAAAGCCTTTCTGTTCAATGCACTGTCTTCCGCCTTCAACATAGCCCTGACTACATTTGCAAACGCCTTGCTGTTGATCACAAAACGCATTAGGGACACAATTTATAAACACTCGTTTTGTCTCCAGATATCCACAAATTTCATTAACTAATGAGAGACAAGTTCCAAGGTCTGCGTTGTATGTCATTGCATCTGGGTACAAACACTGGCAAACATTGTCCTCACACATGAGCAAAGAATGGATGTCACATTTTATGGTTGAATTACATGAAGATCCGTAATACGCCTTTCGTAGACTCCGGCTAGGAGAACTGGATACAAAAAGTACACTACATGTTACGGACACGAGGCAGAATCCGAACGAGTACAAGGAAAACTGTGACATCGTGTTTTGACACAGGTCACCAATTACCAAAAACAAATTTTTCGGAGAGTAATGAGTTCTGCGTATCAGCAACAGTGGAACGAACAAAACAAAAAATTCCAATTCTAACTTTGTTTTACTATGAAGCATGCTAACTTTTAAACTTGTGAACGAACATTGTTACTAATTTATTTTGTATTCGCTGTATCCTACAACGGATTTAAGCTAGCTTTTGTATTCTAAAACCCCAAAGAATAAACTTTTACTTCCCCAAACATTCATTGAACTTGAAGATGATGTTTTACTACATATCCTTTCAAGAAGTGAAACGCCCTGCCTCGGCTTTTAAGGAAAGAAATCGGTTTGCTTACCCGACTGAAATTCAACGTGTTTCCACCCAGCAAATGTTAGGATAAAAGGTGTGTGACAAAATTCATTTGCTAAGTATTAACGTGCAAATATTTGTTATCTGGGAGCAGGATATAAGACATTCGTCTTACTGTCGGTTTATCTTGATAGAACATTGAGTTTTAGCCATGCTACAAAATTTAAAGTAGCGTTTAGATTTATGCATAAAAACATCTTTATTATATCTTAAGATCAATTCGAAATTGATAGCTCTCTCATAAAGGAGAAAAAATAATTCCTTTTTAATTGTAGGTTGCAAAATAAAAGCTCTGGTTAGAAAACTGGATAAGGGAAGCTTTTTTGAGAGCAGAGCAGAAAAATGAACTGAATGGTCAATAGAGACAAGTAAATATTTCCAAACATTTCCTTGCGTAGGCAGGCACGTGGCACTTTCATTCTTCTTTCCAATACTTGCTTCGACCCTAGTCTAATTTAAGTTTCCCATAAAGACGGTTCCACCCTCCTGCTTTCTGTAGCCCTCTTCTGTCTTGGCTATTCTATGATTCTATGGGTTGAAGTTTGGCAGTTTACGAATATCCCATTTACACTTCCTCGTTGCATTGGTTCCGTCTAATGTTGGAATGAAGTTTTCATTACAATAACTCATCCAAGTCTTTTGCCAGTAAAACACAAACTTTCNTCATCCAAGTCTTTTGCCAGTAAAACACAAACTTTCCGAAAAATCGCTTTACATCCTCTTTCACCAACAAAAGGGGCTTCTGGTAACCCTTGCGAGATTTCTGGCCAAGTACATTAAAAGAACGTCCCTAAAAAGTTTGGTACTAAATTGGAACTGATTTGGATCATAAATGTCTAAAGTGAAATTGAGATAAGACCAGAAGTGTTGCATTATGGTCAATTACTCAGGTTAATTTGCTCATTCCCACCCCAATTTTCTCCTTGCATGGCTAGAGCACATCCCCAGTCCTCCAACTCTCATCAGAGTCTTTCCGCTTAAGATAAGACCAGAAGTGTTGCATTATGGTCAATTACTCAGGTTAATTTGCTCATTCCCACCCCAATTTTCTCCTTGCATGGCTAGAGCACATCCCCAGTCCTCCAACTCTCATCGGAGTCTTTCCGCTTACAACAAACACGGGTCACGACCACCAGCGGTTCCTCTTGTGCTTTTTCTCCCTGGAGAGACGCTTGGAAATTAGTCTTTCACATTGCATATTACCCTGACTAAGTGTTGTTTCAAGCTAAACTGAATTCTAATGTACCGTTATGATACCACCTTCTTCCTATACTTCATAATAATTCCTGTTGAACCACTTTCAGAAACTGTTAAACGAAAGAACTATCCATATCTCTACCTGCATCGAGAATTAATTGAGAAAGTATGCATCACTATATGGTAATACATTGTAGGAGAAAACATTTACTTAGTTTTTGAATTTTAGAGCCATCCTTGCTTGAAGAAAGCCATTTAATTTTACATATTACTAGTTTGTATAAATTACATAATATATGTCACTGAAAACATGCCACATTCTCTAATGACTCGAAGCGCACCTTTGTACTCGAAGTTTAGTTATAATTGAGTATCGTCTATGCTTGAAACCGGTGTAAAAGAATTACTCCACGAGCTTCCGTTTATCATGAATTGGTTTGTGTACAAGATTTTGATTTCAACAAATTATATGCAAGTCTTCTCACCGGACGGGTACATCAACATCACACTAAAACATTAACGTACTAGAAGAAAACCGCCAAAGTTCACGACTTAGAGGGCAGAAGCTAAAGTATTAACATGGTTCGGACGATTTATAGAGTTGAAAGCGGTTATGTTATGACTGTTATCATGATCATTGCTAACATCGCGACGTAACGTTTGAGTTTAAATTTATATTATGTATGTATACTATAAAATGGTTATATCAGTATTACAATTTTACAAATACATGCGTGTAAGGGACTAGAATCAACTCGACGCGCCTGCTTGCGTGACAAGCATCAAATCTATCGAAAGAAATTTGTACCAATGAGTACTTAATTTAAACGGTAATTGTTATTCGATTTCTTCATACACTAAACTTTCACTTGCAGAGCCAGATGGTAGCCCCGGAAGTGGTGGAAGGGAAAGTTTGATGGTGGACTCTGTAAAGCAACATTAAAGAACTTTTAACTATTTATCCTTCTCCTCTTTCTGCTATCCAAATATCAGATAAGCACACATTCGGAAATATATGGATTCATACGTTCATGTTTTATATTCCCTGAGTTAAACAAAAAGACGACTCAGTTTCGTGACTTTGAGGATCCTTCAATGCAAAACGATACAGGCACAAAATACGTCTCTCAGTCGATTCGGCTAAATAGGTAAAGTAGCTCCATTATCAATATAAGGGCAACGTCTTCGTTTCGTGAGAACGTTTTATGGTTCGATAAAAAAACTCAGAGAACGCGAGCCTACAGTCGTCCAACGAGGGAAATCACCATCGACATCAACCACCAATGCATAGATTCAAATGGGCGTTATTCCTTAAGGACACCATCATCATGAAACCCACAATACTTGAGTAACTCATTGTCTCCATGCGTGAGCCCATTACGAGCTAGCTCTTTACCTCTTTTTCTCTAAAGAGAAACGCTACCATTCCCAGAGATTGTAACCAATGTAGCGTTTCTTTGCAATTGTATTTCTTTCATTGCGTTTTGATAGGATCCTTTCATCTTTTCCTTTCGTCGTGGTCGGTAAATGCATGGGCAGCACTCTTCTCAACTCCTAGAATGGTCTTCGATATCTCTACTGGATTTCTATTGAAGTTCCAAACTTCTTTCTTGTGGTTACACAACAACTCAAATGACTGGAAGTTGTCCAAATTGGCAGTATCTATACAGAAGAGTTTGGTGAGTTTGAAGCGACAAAGAATAATGTGTAATGCCTGATGCGATACAATACGTACTTCTCTTATCATAAGTAAAACTATCGGTTTGCTTAAGCATTTTCGGTAAATTTGGATTGTACACATAGATTTCGTCGAAACACACCAGTACACACGGTTTTTAGTTTTAGATCGAATGAAAAACTATATGTAAAAATGCAAAAAGCAATGCGAGTACAATAAAATGTATGGTTTTCCTTTGCTATCCTCAAGCAGTTTTAGCCTTTTCTTGGGGACGCATAAATGTGGAACGCATAAATTTCATGAGGACTCCTCGACACATATTCTTCTTATATAATATTTTCTATAGGAAAATGTTTTGCTCAAGGAGTACACGGATTTCTTAATGCGTTTTTATTGTAAATCTTCCGAAAGTGTTTTTTTGGGTTGCAAATCGTTCCAGAAAAGCAGGCATTTCGATGGACGATAGATACGCAAGTAGAATGGCTAAGTGCATACGTTTCCGTATGTTGTGGCAGGAATGACACTTAATTTGACGCGAAGCTAATCTAACAGAAGAGCCCTTGAAAGGTTCTCACTTAAAATGAGAAAACCGTGTGCGTACTAATTATAGACTGCGATACGTACCATTATATTGTAGAAATTAGCATAGAAAGCATTTCAGACAGACCGTTTTAAATGTTTTAGTATTTGTTTACTTCGACGATGGTACCACGCACTTACCAAGAGTTGTCTTTTGAAAAAAACCTTTTCGTTCGGCTTTCTAGAACTATGCGCAGTTAACGAATAAGTAATCTTATCGTCGCATCGATGAAGTAGGTTAAGTTCCGAACACTTTCGCTAAATATGGCAAAAACCTTACCAAGCATTATATTGCCGTCAAACCCGAAATAAACTGTACTCTCGGGAAAAATATATGTGATTATGGAGGGGATTTTTTTGTTTTGTGGAAAGCTACAAATATATCACAGAAAACTCCTTTTTGGAAGCCGATAAAGCGTGCCCCTATTCTCTAGAACGTATTTTGGAGATGTGCCTCCAAGAAGATACATGACGGATTTTCACTTGTTGATGAAATTATCTTCTTTTTGCTTAAACATTCCAAAGGGAAGAATGACGCACCGGTTGACTATCCCAGAAATGAGGAAAATTCAGAACAGGGAGAATAAAAATGTTACGAGATTGCGATTGTGGGAGAGTCGTTCGAGCAATAAAATGGAAACATGCCTTTATATGGGTTCTAAAAACGAAGATTTGGATGGAAAAGTTTTTTCTCCTTTGGACATCCCGCCAATGCTTCCATCCATAAAAATGTTACCCTCACCCGTCCTTTGAAATTGTGAATGCTTACACTATTTGAAATTTTTATAGACGTACTTTATGCAATAAATTAGACATAAAATTGAGAATGAAGTTATTATCTGATTTACCAATATAATTCCAAAAAAAAAACATCCATATGGTGTATGCGATCATACACAACCCATATTTTCTGTACGGTACTATACAAAACCGCTGTAAAAATGTTTTGTTGTATTTAATAGCTCAACAATCAAGTCTCAAAATTTCGCGATGTAATCCTCCAAAAATACATTTTGTGTCGTGAATTCAGTAAAAATCGCGGCTTAAAAGATTATTGGATTATCATGAAGCGAAGACCATCTCCAAACATCTAAATGTTAGTGATACTTTTTGATGTCCTTAGAATTACAGAATTAAGTTACAGAATTAGGGTGGTCTCTAATGCTGCATTGTGGAAGCGGTTCCTGATCATTTTAAACCATCCAAAAAACGAGATTTAGTTCGCTTATCCATCCACCAAATTTCTATACAAGAAAAAAAAATGTATTATGTATTTGTGAATAGTGAGGAGATGGAATCCGAACCATCCATACATAGTGAGAAAGCTGATTTATGTCTGCGACGACATGATTTATTTACTCAAATCCTTAAAGAATAGAATGGACATAAAACGTAATGTGGAGAAAGGGAGCAGTTCACCAGTTAGCCGAAATAAAATAGAAGAGCATTTTGTATTGAAGATTTCATTCCAATCGGATGTATATAAAGAAAAACTGTGTTTATTGACAGGACAAACATTTTGTCTATTGTTGTTGTGGGTGTGTAGGTGATCTTATGCAATAGGAAATGATCAGAACCATAAGGTCTTTAGTGTTCTATACTGCCGTAGGTTCGTATTTTTGTAATACCCAATATGGCCACTGACTGTAAGGTTTCGATTTCATGAAAGATATTTTGCTCTCTGCTATCGTTCCCTTTAGATTGAGAGGGTACGACGTGAGAATATTTTATGGTTATTCCTATAAAGTTTCGGTGTTTATTTCTCTCCAAGCGTTTGATATTGATTGAAGTTGTCTATAGGTGTTTTTTCAAAGGTTCATAGAAATGCTTCTACTGAACTAGAAATTGTGAACAGGAACAGAACATTAATTCTCTCCGTCCATCCTCATGATTTCTCTAACGTATCAATGAGAAAAATCTGCAAAACTAGGTATATAAAAAAGGGGAGACGCATCCGGAGGTACATGATGACCGATTCCCATGTATTATTTATGTCAAGGAACTTGAGACTTAGGATGCGACGGTGCTTGCTATTATCCCTCACATAGCTTTTATGGGAACTGAATAACGAACACCTATACTGTATAGCAATGTTTCTGATAATTTATTTGATGGGAGAACTGAAGATTTAGGATTACAAGGAAAAATGGGATTCTACTTTATTACATACAGC
>VICI01002606.1:0-15943 GCA_019593645.1 Akabosia matsudoensis
AAATTGCTAATTATCTCGGCTTAGCACCAAGAGTTCCTCTTGGGGTCCGGAAGACAAAATATAGATTGAAATGTGCTCTACAAACTTTCTTCGGGACCCCAAGAGGAACTCTTGGTGCTAAGCCGAGATAATTAGCAATTTAGTTTTTAAAATTCCCGTTCTTTTAAGACAGCCTTAACGTAAATCAAGTATCTGCTAAACGTTAATGTTATCGTTAACGTACAGACTGACGTATATATTTGACAATCCTTTACAAACCTCTTATAGTATTAATGCATCCTACTCATGCTCAGCTTGTAATGTTCTATCCCAATGGTCGAAGCCCTTTTTTTCCGTTTTATAATGTATTTTTATATTCAGCGAGTAACGTCACCGTTAAGTGATGCTAGGTTTTATGTAACGCAGACATGCGACAAGTGACTGTTGAATAACGTAAATGCTGGCCAGTGAAATTCCTCGAGCACACGGGACCTGAATTGTTCAAAAAACTATGCCAGCAATACCATCCTAGCGGTCCGTAGCATACAATCTAATAAAACAAATGTGAAGACATTGCCTTAACGTAAATTTTGCGGTACCAAATTTGAAGCAAGTGGTGTTCACCATATTTTTTTAAACGACTGTATAACGTTCTTAACAGTGGTATTGTTGAATATTTGAAAGTGCTGGGGGTCTCTTATTGCAACTGGTTCATGCAAATGTAAGCAAGCGGTCCTGGCAAGTGTTTGCAAGCTTTCTTGCCAAGTTTTTTGCAAGCTGTCTTCTCACCTTTCTACAACTTGTCTTCCCAAGTTTTTTGCAAGCTGTCTTCTCACCTTTTTAAAACTTGTCTTCCCAAGTCTTTTGCAAGCTGTCTTCTCACCTTTTTACAACTTGTCTTCCCAAGTTTTTTGCAAGCTCTCTTCACAAGTTTTGTACAAGCTTTCTTCCCAATTTTTTTGCAAGTGTTCTTCCTTAGTTTTTTGCAAGCTTTATTCCCAAGTGTTTTGCAAGCTTCCTTCCCAAGACTTTCACAAGCTGTCTTTCCAACTTTTTTGCAAGCTTTTTACAAAATGTCCTCCCAATGTTTTGCAACTGTCTTCTCAACTTTTTTACAACTTCTCTTCCCAAGTTTTTTGCAAGCTGTCTTCCCAAGGGTTTTGCTAGTTTACTTCCATAAATTTTTGCAAGCTTTCTTCCCAAGTTTTTACAACTTGTCTTCCCAAGTTTTTTGCAAGCTGTCTTCCCAAGTTTTTTGCAAGCTGTCTTCCCAAGTTTTTTGCAAGCTTTATTCCCAAGTTTTTTGCAAGCTTTATTCCCAAGTTTTTTGCAAGCTTCCTTCCCAAGAATTTTACAAGCTGCCTTTCCAACTTTTTTGCAAGCTTTTTACAAAATGTCCTCCCAATGTTTTGCAACTGTCTTCCCAACTTTTTTACAACTTCTCTTCCCAAGTTTTTTTGCAAGCTTTCTTGCCAAGGGTTTTGCAAGCTGTCTCCCCAAGGTGTTTGCAAGCTGTCTTCTCAAGGTTTTGTAAGCTGTCCTCCAAAGTTTTTTGCAAGTTGGCTTCCCAAGTTTTTTGCAAGCTGTCTTCCCAAGTTTTTTTGCAAGCTGTCTTCCCAAGTTTTTTGCAAGCTGTCTTCCCAAGACTTTGGCAGGATTTCTTCCCAAGTTTTTTGCAAGTTTTCCTCCTAAATTTTTGCAAGCTACGATACCGCTATCTGATGCCTTGTCGTGGTCAGCTTTTATTACGTGTATTTGTGACGATAAAGCCGGTCATGGACAGTTGAAAGTGTTTAGTTTTTTCGATGGTATCGATTGGGAGTGTTTAGCGCCAACGTTGATTGATAACCGTCTTAATGCAAATCAGATACGCGACAAGTAGCAAAGGTTGGACCCTAACAGTACAGCAGTACAAGCCTGACTGAAATGATTGATTTGATTTGCCTACACTATTTGATTTCGTATATATTGAAGTGAATGCATTTCCGACTCGTCGAGTCAACGTAAGAACCACCTAAGGATGATAGCATCAGACAAATAAGGTAACGCAAGTAGACAAAAATTGGAATATCATTTTTTTATTAAGAACCAAACACGTTAATTTTATTAACCAAACGTAAACACATTAACAGGAGTAAAATAATGCATTTTGGGATAACTACTAATCTGAATCACTGAATCTACAACTAATACGAATCTGAATCAACCTTCAAAGTTCACATTACGTAAACACAAAAATCAAGTGCTGTAGCTGGTTTTCCGCCGTGTCAAACGTTTCAAAACAAAGTAAGCTCATGTTGAATCTGCAAGTCAAGAGCAGCGTTCCAAATATCTTGTACTGCATCGTATTTTTTACGACAATACTCCAAAAAGCTGTTTTCTAGTAGTGGAATATGTAGTGCTCCGGATTCTAAAATATTCTGGCCACTTGGATAGCAAGCCTTAAACGCGTTATAGTAGTAATTCTCAATTATTTTCTGTTTGACTTCGTTCCTTCCGAAGTACTGGGAGTGTTCAGACGCTAATCGAAAGGAATCATCTTGATGTCGAAAGCATGGAAGAACGAGTGTCCAAATCCCCTTTGCGGTATTAGTGGGATAAAACAGTGCCAGGGACAAACTACGAAAGAGGTGAAGATCAATGCAGCAAATCATTTCCTTTTCAAGAGCCACCATAAGAGACTTTTTCCGCGCAAAATGGCGCTTAATGTTCCGAATCAGATGAGCCAACCCAATCTGAGAGTAGTTTTCCGGCGTTCGGAAAAAGTTCTCCACAAATTGCAATGAGGTTTCATACTTTATGTCGAGATCGCTGTGTTCTTCTATTGCCTGTTCAATAACACGTGGTTCCTGCAGCAAATCTGGGTTTACCCTTCCGCTGATGTGCTGCCCTGCATATATACTGACAGCATTCCAAAACACTTCTGCTACATCCTTGAAAGCATCGTTGAACTCTTGCACAGGAGAATCCAAATTCCTGGAGCAAATGCTAATGAACGCTGAGTGAAGCTTTTGCAAGTCATCATTGTCATTCCCATCATTAGTTTCTTGTTTGATGTTTTGCCATATGAGTGGATCCAGGAAGTATGGTCCTTGGTAGTCAATGACCTTCATGGTTCTTCCAGAAAATGATGGTGGAGTTTCCAGGGAGATTGTTACAACCCGAAGATCACGGCTCAGCTGGTCCAACCTTAACCAAGCTCCTCTAGCATCTGCGTCTACCGCGATAGGACGAGTTCTTTCCGCATATCTCAAATTCAAATGTTTCACCATGTCTCGATTAAAATACTCTAGTTCCCTTGAAGGTGCCCGATAGTTGATGTTTCCATAAACGCAAACACAGATAATTGCTTCACATATCATCGCACGTTGCACCTCTCCTGTAACAAATAGGAATTTGGCATATTAATTTACTATTTATCAAAATCTGATCCGATCTAAAAGTTGCTCTAATCAGGTTCTTACGGTGATCGGGAATTGATGCCAAGAACTCGCCTCTTGCGCGATTTTCGATCGACTTTTGCACTATGGACTTGAGACTGTTTAGAGCTACAACAATAGTGTTCTGGTTTTGTTCAATCAAGTCGCGGTACGGGAACAGGGCAAACCTATTTGAAATTTCTTCATTGGGAAACTTGGTTTCGAAGTAATTCCGGAAATGCCACAATATGCTCTCGTTTGTTATTGTTGAGGGATAATTACAGTTTTTCCTCAAAATTGCCTCAAAACGGGCCTCACTATGGGTTTTTTGGCTAAGTAGATTTACAGAGCTCTCAGTTAGTTCTATCCATTTTAGTAGGTCCGCTGGCTTCTTACAGTCATCTCCTCGTTGCGATGCTGGGGTTGCTAAACTAGGTATCAGCGTTAATGCTTTCTCAGCCATAGCTCCCTTCCAGGGTTGTCCACACTGTGTCAACAGGTGAACTTCTTTCAAAGGAGATATGTAGAATTTGAGTGATGCGTAATGAGGTTGGTCATGTCTCAGGCAACTTTCATAGATATGTGCGTCTCGTCTGTCCTTCTCTCGGTAATCTTTGTAGATGGCGAATTCAGAGCTCGAATACTTGTGTCCAGTAAGTAAATTGTGAAAATATGATGGTGTACCTTTGAAAGGTATATCTCCTTTAATCTTTTCCCATAAGATACAGTGTTCTTTCGCAAAATAGTCCCGAGCGATATGAATAACTATTTCCTCAGCATGACAAAGCTCGAAATTTCTCAACGTTTTTTCAAGAACCTCGTCAGTCTCTCCTGAGTCGTGTTTTCGCAAATAGCCAATCGGTCCCAAATCAGACCATAGGAAACACGCGCGTAATTGAAGCGGAGCTAAATCTGCATTCATCTGGGCCAGCAACGCTCGACCAAACCGTTGATAATGCTGCTGATATATGGTAACAATTTTAGACTTGTTGATTTTGGGTAGCCTTGAATTCGTCCGTGAGGATTCAACTTCCGGCACCCGAAGCCCACTTTCGAAACCAGCTATGTACGCTTCTTTGATTTCATCTTTATGCAACGCCGGATTAACATAAGCTACGTCCTCAATTGGAGTAACGAGAATTGAGAATTGGCGGTTAGTACAGCGTGATAAGTTCAACTGCAGACCCGATGTTGTTTGTTTCGACAATTTATAGAGCCGTTTGACGCCCTTGTAGTCGTTTTCCGTCACAGATTGCACAAATGATAGATATTCCACAAAAGGACCAGGGAAGTTAGCCCCCGACTCCGCCAATACTTCCAATTTCGTCGACACGATTACATATCCGTCCACTACTACGTCATACAGTATCTGCGCCATGATTTCTGGAAAGAAAATTGATTCTTGTACATATTGACACATTCAATTGGCAACGTTCTTGGGAGCATAATAGTTTAGGTGACTTACGTTTAAGGCAAAGATGTCCAAAAGGGAGTGCGTAGTTCTCGGTAAACGTGGCAATAGCCAAGTGCCACCGCGAAAAGTATTTTCAGGGTCCCTGCTAATAAATAAAATTGACCTAAAGTTAAAAATGCACATACGCAATTTTCTAATGCGCGGTTGTACTTATAGTTCTATCAATACACCCACTAAAGAGCGCTGAAACTAAATTTAAGCCCTAGCTCTAAGTTCTTATATTCCTCAGTAAAACCGGCCGAAAAAATTAACGCTACTTTCCCTTGAACTATTCGTATATTCTTACTAATTGCTAACTCTCAAAGAAGAATCTTTTAAATGCGTTAATTTCTATGGTTGATCAATCTCGTTAGCATCGTGGGTTTCCGGTAACGTCAAAACAAAACTAGCAATCGTCAAACGGAAATGAATCTCAAAGAAAAAAATACCTGGTCTGGTGGCGTTTTTCTTCGGTATTTTGAGATTTCGATGGAACTTGCAACTCGATATACACAACCAAACGCCCAGTACGAAGCACCTTCAAGGAAAGCAGGTTAGATAGAGCAGTAGAGAAATTTTAAATCAAACTTTAGTATCAACCACTTTTCATTAGCAGTACTGTCACTTAACTAGATACACACTATAAATTAAAGCACGAGTACAAATGTAAAAACTGCAAATTTTCAAATTACAAAACAGACTTACAAAATTAAAAATTTCAAATTCCAACCTTCGCTTGCCTACAGATGGAACCAAAATGTAGAAATAGAAAAAATAAAGCTTATCACTGACGTACTTTCCATGCCTTCGTCTACTTCGACAGTTAGGAGACTGAGCATTAACGTTAGCATTGCAAACGATTATAGCTATAAAAAATCGGTCATGACATGGTGTCCCGCTCTTTCACTACAACGTAAATTCTTAACTGAACTTAAAGACATCGTTTTCGACTATAGCTCCGGCTCAACAGTCCGACATTTGCTCGGCTTCATATTGCACATAGAGCCTTGTGAAGGTTGAATACATCTGCCCTTTTCCATACGGTAATAGAATAGCTTATACAAAGGGAAACTACCTAACTAGACCACCCATATTCCGTACTAGTTTATGCCTTACTGTTATTATTCACATCTAGCAGCCTGCATCGGTATGTTTGCATCCTGAATTAAAATAGGACATCCGTTCTCACATAAGACGCGCTTTTGGTGGACATTTATTCTTAAATACTATAACAGCCTTTAAAAGTGAATGATCTGCAGTTGGAATGGCAAAATGATAAATGAGTTCTTGACCTACAAGCTGTCCTTTTAATGAACGTAAAGCATGCCCAGGATTACACGAGCTCATGGAAAATGCAAATGTTCATGTACGAAATTTTGATGTGGATTTCAACTCAGCAGTCAGACGTAATCGCCGCCAAAACAGTATGACAGCGTTCCCAACATTGAACAGTTGCTTGCGAAATAATGAAAGTATTCATCTACAACTTAAATTAATAAGAGTTAGTACTTGTATTTATTTTTCTAATTTAATCAAGAGATTAGTACAAAATTTAACCGGAATCCTGTATTTAAACATTAAATGATAATCGATGAAATGTAACTGAATTTCATTAGTGAGCTTAGCAGTTGTTGATCGTATTGCATAATGTGTCTAGATACATTCACGTTTAAAATACAGCCATAATAACAATATGGTATAAAAAACTAACTGCAGGTTTACATACACAAAAGCAAAACTAATCTGTCTCATAATCTGGGCCCAAAAGTGACTTCTTAACCAATGCAAATTCTTCGCTTGATGTGTTAAAAGTTTCTTCTGCCTTATCCAGAGTGGTTTCACAGACGCGGGTGTAGAACTTTCTATACCATTGCTCACAATTAAAAACTTTTTGGCTCAAAATTTCTCTCTTCTGTAAATTTGCGATGACGTTGCGAATTTCTTCCCTGGTCACTTTCTCCACACTGTGATATATTATCATGGCTGCGTAATCATTGAATACCTCCATGTCAATGGGTGTTTTGTTGGGCGGTATATCTAATTTCTCAATGTTTGGAACACAGTAAGAAAAAAAATCTGCCATTATGGCTTCACCAGTTTTTGATGTCGTGATCTAAAAGTTAATAATAATACCATGTTTATAAAAAGGCCCTGACATAACAAATGTGGTGGAAATTCTGTATTATGAGCCTACCTTGGCATTTGCAAAAGCTAATTGCCACCCGTCCCAATCTAGATTGGCCAATTGTTGATACGGGGGCTTGTTGTAGCCCAGCTTCAATACGTGCTTCCATTCAACATCACTAAACATTCGTTTCTTTCCCAGCAACTTGAAACCGGTTTCCAGAGGAAGTTCCATTCGGCGAGTGTTTTCGTCAGCTAAATGTCGCATTTCGAAGTTTACTTGCGGTAATTCTCGTTGGTCTGGCGTAGGGAATTTTCGCTTTCGAGTAAACACCCAGGTCAAGTTTGCGGGTTGCTGCACGGCGGAAACGGCCGCATTCGGGCCGACATTCGGAATATCTGGCAATGAATCTCCCTGTTCACGTTTTCTAGGTCCAAGCTTCTAATACAGAAAATAAATCCCATCAAAGATATTCAAAGGGACTCTGAAAGACCTTTCATATTTCTCTACCTTAGGTTCAGGGGCGTTAAACATTTGTTCTCGTCCTTCCGTAGGCTTCGGCGAGGCCGTCATGCAATTCTGCGTGAAAAATGTCCATGTTGATAGAATTATTATATCGTCCGCTACTTTTTGGGCTATGCTAATATTTTTAAATTGATCCAGACTTACCTCTGATTCTTCCGAATCCGAAGATGTTAGGATCACACAATCATCATTTTCCGAGTCCCGGGATCGTGGATTCCCCTGGTTGCCATTTTCTTCCAAATTATCCGAATACTCTTCGATATTAGGTTGTGAGGTTCCGCAGCTGGTGTTTGTAGCTTGGTGTCCCGCCTTGTATCATTGGTAAACGGTTTTGTTAAAGCCATGTGTTTCAGTCCATTTGCATAATAAATTTTAAGCGAAGAAATACTAATGACAGGTTTCTTATAGTTTCTTACGTTAGTACTTCGGCACCCGTTCTTGCTGGCATTCCGCAGCTTAACTAAAGTAGCTCGTAGGAGTTTCTTAGCACATAAAAAAGCGTTCTACTTGTTAGGACCGTTTAAATGCATGCCAAAATTAGTAGTACGCTTCAAGTAAAAAATTTACCATTTCTACACCTAAGGCTCCTCCGGGTCGTTGAAGTCGTGATTTTTCAGAAGGATCCTGTTGGCTCAGCCAGCGACATATCTCGATCTTGTACTCAGTGTACGAAAGAATCAACCAATCCTCCCTTCTCATCAAGAAGTTGTAGCATTCAAGTGACGTAAGAGTGCTAACGCTGAAATGTTTTAAGACGTGTTGCCAAGTCTGCTTCAATTCATCCAATAGTACCATTTTGCAGTGTACATTCCCAGTCTTAGCGTGGTTTTCCGCGGCTGAATTTGAGTGTGATTCCGCTGAAGAATGCGATCCAACGCTACCCGTTTTAGCACTACTCTTTGTGCTTCTCTTTTTCACAGTTTTCATTCGATTGCGAACACTTTCAACAACTTGTCTTGCATTACCTCGATAAAATTGCAAAAGCTTGTGATACATCTGAGAGGAAAAACAAATAATCGTACAGGTCATATTGAAATACAGTCATGTGTCATTTGTAAGAAGAAACTGAAGCTTACCGATGCATCTTCTGCAATACGTCTCCATTTGTCGTTTTGGCCGCGACCATTTTCCCTTCCATGTTTCTCCTCGAATTTTTTTTGCGCATTTTTAATGCGGCTGGTCTCGTTTGGGCTGTACCAATAGTGATTGCCGTTCTGTGCCATGATGAAAAAGCACAAACTTATCCAAATTCGCAAAACTTCAAAACTCGAACAATCACAATATTCAAAACCAAATACAAATTTTAAGCACTCTTACGTTACGAAACAGCCAAATCGGAAAGAATGGTCCAGATAGGACGATCTCTCCCCCAACCCTCCTTTCGACAGTTTTCGGTTATATTTTTAAATCCTTCATTATATCCTTGATGCCCATACCGTGACAAATAATGATGCAAAAATAAGAGAATCTCTCACAACAACGATATCTGAACTGAACTAGTGTCTCACATAATTGTTTGGGGCAAACATGGAAGGGTGGCTGTATGTCCTTTGCCTGGTGGTAAATTTTATGCATTACAGAGGCACGTACCCTCTACTACCCCCAAGAAAGCTTCCTCTAGTACTTCATATACTGTATTATTCAGCGTTGCTATTGCTCCTGTTTTGGATTACAAGACAAGTGAAACGCCGGCATTACCTGAAATAGTGAAACTTGCAGCGAAAGTTCCTAGATTTACATTAGCTATAGGCAGCGTAAAGAATGTTTTGTTGCAGAATCGCAGACTTAAATGGTTTTTAAAGCTTTATTTCCATATCGTTGCATATAACATTACAGAGTTGAAAATTGATATAACCGGTATTACAAGAAAAGGCTTAAACAGAAGCTTTTACACTTAAAACTTTTCACAAAGGAAAACAAATTGTGTGATTATAACGAAGATAGACTAAACAGGGATTAAACTTTTTCATACTCCTTTACGGGTTTTGGGATCGGTACGATTTAAACAATTTTTTTGCTTTAGGAAACGGAACTTCTTCTATCTTCTAAATATCAATTATTTCAATGCATTCCATCGGCTCAGCCGCATCTGGGGGTGTGGACTCACTTCCCCTCAACTGCTAAAGAAACAAAATGAAACAACGACGATGTTGAAAAAGTTCAACGAGTTTGTTTTAGTAAGAACAGCTTTGCTCACCGTGTTCACGCTTTCAGTTGCCATTTCTTCGGATGTTTCCACGTCCACTTTTAGCATCCTTTTGACAGTTTCCTTTGAAAAGATTTGGAAAAGGACAAATTAAAAGGTTTTTGACATGCTGGTCATTTTAAGCCGAATAATGCCTTTACCATTTCGGAAGAGAAATCGAACGAACGATCTGGTCTCGCTCTTTCTTGGTCATCGCGCTCGTAACTCCAATTTAAGAAATCGGCAAGATACGCTAGATACTGGTATCCGTTTCGACAATGCTTACTGTCAACCAAGCACATGTAGTATTGCAGACTCTTAAATGTTTGGTCACTGACCGAACTGCAAAGCCGTTCCCAAGATCTTTTGGCCCTCATCCGAAGGTACTGCGACGAAACTTCAACATTTTTTGGTTGGTCAATCGGTCCAGTTACCTTTGACGGATTAACGGATGATGCCAGCATCTCTTGAATTTGTCCACTCTCGGGTTCTTCTTCACTTTGCTGTTCATCCCGCTCTTGGACACGCCTCTTACTCCACTCCGTTCTCTCTCGTCGACTCTGTATTTGCATGTATTCTTCAAAATCAGCTGCAGAAGATATTCCATGACAAATCTTGAGGTATTTAGCCCTGTTGCGGGCCTGCTGACCCCTACATCCTCCAACCTAATATTTAAATATCAATTCACGGTTAATGGTTTTGGGTATGTAAATATTATTATAACATCATCGCATAATTTTACCTTATTCGCAATAACACTCCATTTTCGGCCAGAATCGTCCCTGATTTTACCCCTCTCAAAGTCTTCGATAGCCTTCAACAATTTTTTCGTTTTTTCTTTAGTCCAAATTTTCGGTCCCTCGGCCATTTTGAATTAAATTCAAACTTACAAATTACAAAAACTTGCAACTTACAAAATTCAATTTTTTTGTGAAGAAGTAAATTTTGTAAGAAATCTAACCAAGCAACACAACCTAGAAATGACCCTCAAACACATTTGCTCAACCCTCCACACCAGTTTTTCGACAGTTTCGACTTGTTCCTTTATCATGCAAAATAAAGTTCTATGAAGAAACGCTGCTAAGGAAATGATTTGTAGGACGCAATCTTACTTATGAACTGCTCGAGCTAATCCTCTGTTTGTGGGTAAAACAATCCTTTGTGGGAAGTAAGATATTCCCTCTGGAGTGTAATTTTGAAATTTTTATGCAGCATCTTAATGCTCCCCCCACAAATTCACGTGTCATGATCAACGCACTTTGATGCCGTTATTAGAAAGTATTGCCTTCACAATCTTGAAAACTTTTTTTCATTTGAAATTTATTTTATTTAATTGGACTAGGCCGTTCACAGCTATGATAGATTAAAGAAATACTTCACACAGCACCTAAATAATTCTAAAATACTCCCACAAGATCAAATCACTTTACCCACTGCAATTTTTTACACTTAATGCGAACAACAAATGTTAGCGCGAGAAGAGCCAAAATGCCGACAAATAAACATGTATTGCTGTTGGAACGTTACATGGGACACAATGTGGGTGATTTACTTGGTTGTAGACATAGTTTCGGTGGATGCTGGACGCTGCTTCGACGTTGATTGGAGCCACTTCGTAACGTTGTCACACATTCCTTCCGTCAACTCATAAAAGAATTCATGATCCCGCAAATGGCTTAACCTTTCCTTAAGGTCTATATCTTGCATTCTTTCGATATTCTTCCGTACTGCTTCCTTTTTCATACCGTCAAGCGGACGTTTGTCATTCTGCAAACATGCAATGCAAAAGGACACAAAAGATTCAGTAACTTATAGCAGGTTTATAGCTGCTCTTTATACAAAAGACTTACAAATTGTTTGCATATTTCCTCTGCCACAGAATGCCTGGACTCTGCACAATTAGGTCCTACAGTGGTGAACACCAGACTATGGATAAGATCCTTCGGTTTTGCTGATGAGTCAAGCATTTTTCTCCGCAATTTCAGTGCAACATCCAACTGGCGTTGGCGCTTTGCCTCATCCTCGAATTCCTTTGCCTCATACTCCAAAGCCTCTGCCTTTGCCTCATTCATTGTTTGAGTGCAATACCGGCGGATCAGCAACTGCTCTTCCTCGTCAATCTGCGCTGGTGACTTGTATTCAGGTACTCCTATCACAAGCATTCTATAATCAGTACCGTACGACACAAGCCACAAAAGTCACTGCTAGAAAAACTTTCAAGTTACCAATGACGTCAGTGTAAAGAATCTCCATGTTTTCCCCTAAATCCTTGACGGCTGAGTGCTCCAATTGTTGCTGATTCTTGTTAACGCTGTCCTCATTCTGTATAAAGTAGGGATTGAAGTCGTCATGAGTGCATAATTTGCCCAATTTTACCAGCTCATGCAATGCCATGCTGCCACAAATCTTTCCACGACAAAGGTCCGATATGTCTTTGCTCAAGCTTTGTTTGCACCCAGCAATGCAAATTGTGTGGGCACTCATTTGGCTTTGGCATCGTACAATTTTGCCTCCATGAACCTGTCATAATTTGAAAGGAATTTACATATCATATACGAATGTACGTTTGTACTTCTTGAACCGGTGTCCACTTACGTGAATGTAAAATTCGATTGAGAGGGCAACTGACACCTCAGCCCAATCCTGCTCGTTTCTAATGGCGTAAAACTCAAGTCCGGCAAACACCTGCTTTGGTGTATTTTTCCCAATGACTTCTGACACTCGAAATGCGTACTAGATAAAACGGTAAGTACTCGTTAGTGAAAGGTTATAATTCTATGCAAGGACTATCCTTATTGATTTAACATACGGATGCTGATGCTTCGATTCGAGGCTTCATAGAGGGCACTGATGACTGTGCCCTTCTCTTCATTTCGTGGTCAATTAAAAATATTCCTCGCGGTCTGTGATTGGACCCTTTCTCTTCGAAGGGTAAAAAATCATCGTACACAATGCTGCGGCCATATTTGAGCAGGACATCTAAGGCAGAGCTTTTAAATACTCGAGCACAATATTTTGCAAGTTCGTCCTCATCCCAATCTTGAAACTCTCCGAGAATGCAAATTGTGTAGCTTTTAACATCAGTTGGCAACCTCACAATCTGCCCGCCATAAATCTGGAATATTCCAAAATGTTAACTGTAGATTAATAAAGGGTAACAGAATGGCCCGTTTTATCATTAGCATTAAACTTATTTACCTGAATAAAATACTCAGTAGCAAGAGCATTAGAAATTTGCCATAGTTTAGCCGGGTTTCGAAGCACGTAAAACTCAAGAGAAGAAAACACTGGCCTGGGAAGAGGTCGAACATTGGCGTCAGGAATACACATGTAGTACTGCCGGTTTTTCTAAAAGATATCGAAAACTTAGACCCAGATTTGAATTCAGATTGAGATATATGCGGCAGTTATTACATCGTTTGCTGAAAACGGCAGATTTTCTGGTAGAGCGACAGTTGAGTGATTTTTAGCTACCCCGATTGCATTTTCACTTTGACCATTACCCGAAGATTGCTTGTTTTGAATGATGTCCTTATTGCGAGTGAAGAGTTCTGCAGCGTCTTGCATTTCACCACTACGGTCCAACATGTCGATTCCCTTCACCAAGTCTTTTGCACACCTTATTCGGTCGCTGAGTATATCCCATTGGAGCATTTCAAATCCCTCGCATGCTTCCCACCCAAGTTCTTCCCGAGTTCTCAGCTTCACCTTTAAAAGTCTTTCGAGTTTCGGGTCGATGTTATTCATCCATTGCTTTTTCAAGTCGTTTACGTTACGAGAGTCGTACTATGAAGTTTCAATCATTGTTTCATGAAATATTTTCCCATTGATTAATTAAACTGCACGTTTAAGAGGGGAGCAAAACAGAAATACATTGGCTTACTGGGCTCGTTTTCAAATAATCCTTCAGATTTTCCCACAAAACAGGTTCCTTGAGGTCGACCCGGTTCTGAAGCAAAAACCAATCCACAATACGCCGCTCATCTCCTACCCAAACGAACTTGTTGATGCTTAGCTTGGGCTGCATCCTACTCGTATTACGCCTACTCATCTTCGAAGACTTTATCTGGTTTTCTGTACTGAAAGAAGACGAAATTATGCTGCCATAAGACTTTTGTAAAATAAGTAACTCCAAATCTTATTGCTGAATCATATTAGTAGTGCACGAATATTGAAGTTAGGAATAACAAACCTTCACTTAATAACAGACTTTCACTTGTTAACTTTCAATACATGAACGCGCTATAATAGAGTGACTAAGCCAAAGTTCACTTTTGAATATTGTCTAACATAACAACTTTAATAAAATCCGAGTCCAAACTTCCAAGTCCTCTTACTCAAACAAACACCAAAAACAGCTTAAAACAGGTAGATATGCTTTCCTTTACTTTGTGTAATTATCTTACTTCTATAACGCTAAAAGTCAAATTAAAAAATCGGATTTAACAACAATGAAAGTATTTTCAAAATTCTAAAATATCTAAAGTGCGAAAAGTCAAAAATAAGAAATCTGCACAAACACATTCACCAAGATGAAGTAAGAGAAAACTAAACTTTTTGTTTCTCCTGCCAGGATCATGTTTGCCTTTTCGACAATTAATAAGCTTCAAGTAAACGATAACTTTTCCTTCCACAACATTCGCACAATATATTCTCAACTTTCCATCTCTATTTCGCATACAATATATTTATACATTTATGCATGACTTTGTTCAAGTCTTGTATGTAAAACCATTCCCAAACTTTTTTTGCAAATCCTTTCCCCAACGTCAGCCCTAAACCTTCTTCACATATCCATTAACAAACTTGTTTTGCATTTACCGTTGCAAATTCTTTTCCTTACACTTTTGCTACTTTTCTTTCCACGGACAGACGCATGTATTTCTATTGACATACTTACGTACCCGTTGCACAACGATTCGCAATTAATGTCCGTTTGCAATTCCTTTATATATATGCTTGCAATTGTTTCATATATCCGCTTGCAAATTCTTTATATATCCGCTTGCAAATTCTTTATATATCCGCTTGCAATTTCTTTACATAGCCTGTGCAATTGCTTCAATGTTTTCTGAACATCCACCCGTAACTCTATTAAATATCAGTTCTGTGCATTCATCTCTTACTCCTTTCTCAAAGTCAATCGTTGTTACACCTAAATTGCGAAATAGTTTTGCACATCCTCTCCCAAACTGTTTTCGCTTTCGTCTTACAACCTTTTTGATTTCATCTCACAAGCTTCTGCGCATATCCGTTCCCAAATAGGTAAACTTCATCAAAAAACTTCGATATATGTTCACAACCTTCTATGCGTGACAAATATATGTCAACGCTCTGTCTGTATACTATAATTCATGGTGTAGGAATAAACTGACTTAAAAATCTGCCTGTCCAAATAGTGCCGTTACCATTAAGAATAATTTCTATTTGTTAAGCGTTTCAAAATATTTTCAACTATAATTTGAGAAACTTTCCTTAAGAAGGCCCGAAGGCCACGCCATGTGATTAGTGCTAAGCGTCGTTGAATCTTTTGTTGCCTATTTTGCTTTCACAAATTATTGTCGTAAAGCTAATTACTTCCAGTCTACAGTACTGGGCCTGGAATGCTTTCGACAGTATATTCTGACTGTTTTAATGCCCTTGTTAAGAAAATTGGTTTGTTTTTTTGCGTTCTAGCTTTATGCGAGTAAAGTTAATTCCTTCGGCTTTTTAATGCATGGTTTAAGATTCTTTCGACACTAAAACGAGACAGTTTTAATACCACTAGTAAATCTTTTGTTGTTTTTTTGCTTTCACAAATTATGATTTTACAGCTAATTCATTTCGGTCCTCAGTGTATGGCATTGCATTCTTTCAACAGTAAATTCTGACTCTTTTAGTGCCGTCGTCAAATCCTTTCTTTGGTTTCTTTAGTGTTCCAACTTTATGCGAGTAAAGTTAATTCCTTCGGCTTTTTAATACATGGTTGAAGATTCTTTCGACACTTAAACATGGCAGTTTTAATCCCGCTATTAAGTATTTTCTTTTTTTTTTTTGCTTCCATCCCCATGATTTTACATCTAATTCATTCCTGTCCACAGCGTATGGCTTCGCATTCTTTCGACAGTAAATTCTGACTCTTTTAGCGGCGTCGTCAAATCCTTTCTTTGGTTTCTTTAGTGTTCCAACTTTATGCGAGTAAAGTTAATTCCTTCGGCTTTTTAATACATGGTTGAAGATTCTTTCGACACTTAAACATGACAGTTTTAGTACCGCTA
>VICI01002607.1:0-15941 GCA_019593645.1 Akabosia matsudoensis
AAAAGATTGGGAAGAAATGATGGGGTAGAAAAGATGGGGAAGAAATGATGGGGAAGAAAGTGTTGGTTACCGGTGTTCTGTACCTGGATATTACTTAATGTGATAAAAGAATATTATATGGGAGTATTGAGCCGTGTCCACTCATTCAACGTCTGAATCAGCAATTTGTTTTGTATTTTACAGGTTTATACTATCATCGGGTTTATAAATATTATCCCTAAAACAAGCTTCCGGTTACACTTGACTGTAATTTTAGTACAACTCCCTATCAAAATAAGGTTCCC
The DNA here is from genome assembly GCA_019593645.1 of Akabosia matsudoensis. Lineage (NCBI taxonomy): Eukaryota > Metazoa > Arthropoda > Collembola > Entomobryomorpha > Paronellidae > Akabosia > Akabosia matsudoensis. The sequence continues at coordinate 285 of VICI01002607.1, forward strand.
GATTCAAGAACAAACTATTTAACTGGCTAAATACTTTAACCAGAGAAGTTTCTTCAGAACAACTGACTAGAAATCAAGTAACGGATAAAAAAGACTTGACTTGTCAATGCTTGTCCAATTGAGTACTTGGCACTGGTAAAAATACGATGTAGAGTTAAGTGTAATTACGAGAGATAGAAGAGTTACAAAGCCACGAGGCAGAGGGAAAAGTAGAACCCTTTATTGCCATCAAGGCTCGCAGAGTGAAGCAATTCAATTCTTCTGAATTACCTTTCCTTGTGACATAAAAAGATAGTTTTGGTTTAGGTCGATGACTCGAAGTATAAAAGAAGACTATAGAAAGCCGTAAGAGCTTATCCGTACGAAACAGCGAGAAAATTGAGACTTACCCCAAATTTTGCTCTTTGCAAGAAAATGCGTACGTATTTCGGGAGGGCGAGACAATCGTATGGGTAATAATAATAAAACCACCCGACCAATACCTATTTCACCCATCAAACCATCCATACCATAATGGTTTAATCTTCTGGTTCGCGCAAATGTTCCATAAAAGTCAACCATGATTATGCCAGAATTATAATATGATTTCCATTTCATTTCATCAAACATATACCCACCTTTAAATTTATGGATTATTAAGTATTATTCAATTCAAGTTTTCTATAAACTACAGCCTTGTGAAATGTCGCTGTGTTTTATGTAAACACTTAACTGAATGTAACAAACATATACCTGTATCATATACCATATAAAACTTTCCTTTGTACGGCACAACAAGCTTTTTAGAGTAAAGATGTAAACGTAAAGTATAAATTTATGAAATCAAAACGCATTCAGGACATTGAGTTTGTTTCTGGGGAGAAAAAAGAACGGAAACCTTCGCACTGTGTAAACTAGAAATTTTTTTTTATAAAAAACAAAACTTTCCATTTGCATGCAGGTGCATAGCAACACATTTGATATATCTAACTTATAAGGTTGCAGTAAGGTAAGCTTTGCCTGTAAAAACCAAACAACCATTTCAAGTAAGCACTCCCTACCGACCGATTCCTAAACTCAAATAAATACACTTTTCATCTGTAAAATACCTAGCCTAACGATCTCGCAATGTTTTCCTTGCCCCTTGATACGAAAGCTAGAAAAAGGTCTGACTATTTTTTGCATTCATAAGTTACCTAGCTAATGAAACACACTTGCTGCTTTGAAAATGGGTTTTTGATGAATACTTTCATTTAAAACCTCTGTAATTTGGACTTTCTTTATATTCGTTTTTCCATCCGTTATTCCATGGTATACTACAAGATCGGAATGAGAAGCAATCTAAACTTTAAAAGGTTCATCACGCGTAGCAAAGGAGAGCAAATACATTACATGATGAGGTGTAGGTATTTGTAATAAATTAATGAGCGATTGTTTCCAAAAATATTCGATTTGAAAACTTTTTCAAACTTAAGCATTAAGTACTCATCGTTTTATTGATCTAAAAGTTTTCTAACATTTTTAATACTTCAGATTTTCAATTTTTCATGTATCCTGGATTTCATCTCATAACATTAACTTCAAAGGCTTTAATTTCCACATGGAGAAAACAATTATAGAACAGGCACAATTCCGGCAATAAAAACACGAAATACTATCGCTATCTTTTACAGAGCTTATTACAATCAATTGCTCATAATGTCTCTTGACACTTGAAAACGTGAGACTTCAATGAATTGTAGACTGCAAAATTGACCAAAATCTGCATATATCAGATAACGGGGTGTATTTCTAAATGAGGAAATAAAAATTAGTAGTTTAAATTTGATTATTTGATTCACGCGGCTTACATAAATGCAAACAAAAAGTTCACCCCTAACTGTGTCCCTGTATTTGGCCAGCAGGCTTGAAAACAAAAATGGAAAACCCAAACAACACAAGCACCGCTCCACAAAGTTGCGTCAAAATCGTCGCAAGGTCAAAGTTTTCCCTTGATCCCAGTCCTTGTAGATTTGGTTGAAAATCATTGATTCTTGCAAGATGGATTGGGTAAGGCACCACTTTACCAATTTTAGTCAAAATCGGTCAAATCATATACAGCATAGAGACGAATGAGCGTCAACAGATGTATAAACAGTATTAATGATTTGCTGAGTGACTTGTCAGTCTCGTAGAAACATACTGGTAGCAAGTACAAATACGCAGCTAATTTCTGCCGTACACATTCTTCTCTGTCACGTTTTTGAATGAAACGAAGAGTCCAACCAAAGTCACAATAGATCACGATATCTGAAGACTTGAAGAACAGACAATGTTCATATATTATATGTTTCGTGTGCCTTTCGTTTGATGACTGAGAATTCTCATGTATTATTGTTGCACTTTGGATTTATGAAGAGATTTGTATTGCATGAGATATTGTATACCGTGGAATGCATTCAATCCTTTGCCAATCTGTAAAAAGTGAAAAGTTAGCAATGTATGGGAATGTCAATAAAATACTTTCAATGCATGGAACAATAACTCCTTTATATTCATTATTTTCTCTTCTAAAGTGTGTGCTTCTTAAATGTTCTACTATGTCTAGCTTGAAATGCTAGCCGAAAAGTAACTTTCTCCGTTCATTAAACTCAATCTTCGAGTGGCAGTAAAGAAGTAGTTGTCCGGAGAATGGTACTTGAGAGAGAACGGTTCAATGAACAATCAGCAGATATAAATCACCAATTTAATCAGGAAGGTCTTTTACGTCTTTCTGAATTGGTCTTGCTATCGGCTTCTTTACTTGTTCCCCGGAAGTTACAAAATGAGATGGATTCATGGGTGTAATATACGCAATGTGGCTCTCAGCTTAATTTTTTTTATATGAAAAGAAGTTTATGTCCTTCTATTCTATCATCACTAACGATGAGAACCTTTACCATGATAGTGAGAATGTTTAGCGCTCACAACAGGGACAAGACAACAGTTCGGTATCATAAAGCACTTGACCTGACCGCTGACATGGAAGTTGCATCACTTCTCGCTAAAAATTATATTGTGGAACCGTTCTCGGAGAGAGATGTGCACAAGTTCTAAAACCACAATTCTAACATTTTAGTTTACGGGACACCCTTTACATGACGCGTACGCTTTTTGGCCAAAAAATGTAAAGCATTTCAACAGAAATGGGAACTCAAACTCACTTGAATATAATATGTGATGGCCTACGTATATCTGTGATGACATTAAAGGAACATAGACTGCATTCCATTTGTTGATTTCTCATTCTTCTTCTTTCCCAAATAAATTTTATGCCTCAACTTTTTTCCAAGTTTTCACATAATGTTACTCTCAGTTCAATTTCTTCTAGGCGTAAACGCGCTGGTACGTTATAAAAAGTGCAAGCAATAAAGTGCTAAACGTGATACTTTTAAGAGTCAGGGTCACTCAGTTGAGTGCATATCGGGAGTCGCAAGTCGCAATTGATAAACAGAAAGATCGTTTTCGAGTAGAAGCTTCATCACGGAATCGCCAAGTCGTTACCAAGCAAAGGAAGTTTTCGTACATCATTTATGATATCGTATACCCCATACGCCATGATACAAGTAATTTCGTACCTTTCATTTCTTTTGAGATCGTTTCCCAAGTAAGCATAATGGAATGAGTCTACGTAGAGAGTAGTAAAAACGATCATAAGATGAAGGTTCTAAACTTGATAAGAGCCGTACGAAAACGTTTTGCAGAGCAACATAATGATGATAAGTTTATTGTTCTTGAAAAGAACTTATTTTGCAACACACCAGTCTAAATGCGCAATGTTTGTTTAAAATTCAGATAGGAGACCAAAAATGATTGACTATTTTTACGAGGTTCTTTATGGTCACTTTCAAATGGGCTAGCCAACAGAGTCAATTCTGGAAGATAGTGTCAAGACGAGCACAAACCATCCAAGTACTTCGATGTGCTCATTTATGATCACAAAACCTACGATTAAATTTCCCGTAATTTGGCCACTGATGGTTGCCTTTACAATAACAGCGAACCCGTCAAATGGCGATAATATACATTCTATGAGGAATGTAAAAACTACATATCTACTATCATTCAACATGGTAGACTTTCTCCACGAGTATATTTATTAATACCTATTACTGCGCCATGACGTAATACCAACGCCTGCACAACAAAGAGTGCACATTTCCCTTTACAGACAATTACCTAGATGATGCTTATGAAAAGTAAAAAACACATCATTCGACGAACGTAAACTTAGAGCAAGTTGCAAAGTAGGTAAATGGATGATATAGGTTTATACTTGAATGTATAAATACATAATGATGCATTATAGAAAAAACGAGTTAGGCAATTCTTACACATAATAGCCTTGCAAGTACAAGGTCCCGGCAAAGCCAACATGGTAGACTTTCTCCACGAGTATATTTATTAATACCTATTACTGCGCCATGACGTAATACCAACGCCTGCACAACAAAGAGTGCACATTTCCCTTTACAGACCTAGATGATGCTTATGAAAAGTAAAAAACACATCATTCGACGAAAGTAAACTAAGAGCAAGTTGCAAAGTAGGTAAATGGATGATATAGGTTTATACTTGAATGTATAAATACATAATGATGAATTTTAGAAAAAACGAGTTAGGCAATTCTTACACATAATAGCCTTGCAAGTACAAGGTCCCGGCAAAGCCTACACTTCTAAATGATTGTGAGTTTATCCTATTTATATCATAATATGTACGTCGTTTTCTATTGTTTCTATTTACTTAGCTAACAATGATGATACTAAACTAGAATTTAGTATTGGGCTACAGAATATAGTCATGAGTGTGAAAATACGATCTTTCGTCATCTGGAAGTAAACCTTGTTTTTCAATACAAAGTGAAACTTGTAATACAGAAATCGTACTTCTATTTCGTGAGTTTAAAAGCTTTGAAGTAAACTGAGCTCAACAACAGAGCTCTTATTTTCATGCGATAGTTATTATTTTGCAAGTTTGTAGTTTAGGCTGAACTGTAGTACATAATCTACGCCCAACTGATCAAAGCTCATTCCAGACTCATTCAAAGATTTTTAGGAGATGCCATTCACATTTTAGCGGTCATATTTTTCGTTTCATTCTACATGATTTAATTCGGTAAACCTTGCAGCATAATGAAACAAAGCAAGTTATTATAATGCAGGACTGCTTTCTCCATAAATGATTGAGGGTTTCTCAAAAACAGCGAAAAGGAAAGCCCATCATCATCAAGAGCCTCGTAAGATTTCATAAGATGCAAGCAGACAAAGTTAAACTAAAGCAAGGGCAAAAACTTTTCCTTTCAAACACATTCAAAATCCCTGCAAATGGGATGAAAGTAAATCTCATTCACTTGATAGGTCCCTACTGTGAATGTATGGGTAGTTTACATGAATAGCCGCTTAATAAATCTTGACACCATCTACCCATTCGGATTTCCCACTTATTTCGAAACTTCATAATGTTGTTCTTCATGCTCTAACGCTTTATATCTTAAATCCACACCCCTCCAGTGGGCCAACTGTGAAAGATTGCTTGCGTGTACATAAACTTTTGCATCTGATTTTACTACAATCATCATCTACATTTCTATACTATCATTTCATTTCCTCTGCTTTCACTTAGTTGGCTTTCTGTTGGCTTTGGTATAATAATAATAAACATACATGAGATTCCCCCGCTTACAAGCTTACTTAGTTCTTAAAACGGATAGTTGATAGTTTATAAGACTCTTTTATTATTCCTTAGATGTAGTGCGCGTTGAGTTTCGAAATCTTCTTTCTATACTACTGTTAAGTCTTCATAGTTCGTAAAAACCGTTTCTGGTGATACTATGTCCGCTATGTGAATTGTAAAACCATAACTGCTTCCAGTTTCAGGCTCTAAACATGAACTACTCAGAACAATGTGGATAAATGTAATTTTCTCTTGTGGACAGCTAGTTTTCATTTACAGCAAAAATATGATTTATGTCGATAAGTATATTGCATTTCTAAATAAAACATCCGAGAGTTAGCCAACCTCTGAAGCTAGTATGAAGATGCATTTCATTTACACTTTCCAAAAGGTCCTTTTTAATACAAACTGTTCACAAAGAAAGCAGCTACTTTCACTGCTAGCTCTTTCAAATGCAATAAGGCCCAAACATACTTTTGTTCCAACTCAAGTTACCGTAAAATGAAATCACATGTGAAAAAGACATCAGAACCTTTGGCGCACATCGTAGATGGCATGGAAAATACCTAAGATATCTAGGATATAAATTTTCCGTAAAAGTTCCACATACTTCCCTTAACAATCACGTCATGTACGAGTCGTTTTGCCTCTTCTGATCTGTATCACATTCGTACCGCGTGAGAAAAAGAACGTTCCCCCTTTTCTTCATCTTCAAAATAATAATCATCAAGGCCACTCATTCCCTTGCTAAAGTAAACACAAGAAGAAAGCCTTACTCTTTGCGGTGAGAAAATTTCATAATTGACTAATAAATCAAATTCTTATGAGTTAAGTTGGGCTTGAACATGATCATGGCTTTTTCTCACATACATTAGTAGCTCCATCCATCCCTTTCATTTTCCTCATGTAATCCATGTAAAAAGCCATGTAAACTCCAATATATTGTCCTTATCCACGTTTCAACACTCTCTACCTCTGTGCCACAACATATTCTCCTTGTGTTGTTTAAAAATACGCTCAACCTCAACATTCAATATCCTCTCACATACCTACTAACTGCTACATTCCTGCGAGCATGTGGGTATAAAGGTCGGTATGGTTGGTGGTAGTGGGTGGGGATAGTTTCCAAACAGGGAGCATTCTTGAGTGCAGATATTATTCGCATAAATCTCACAAGACGACAAGAAAATGCGTGAAAAAATGAAATAGACGACATTTCCCCTCCTTTTCATTTGACGCTTTGCAAATATTTCATTTTTTGCTTTTGTGTGTTCTTTTGGTTTCCCCTACTTTCGCACATAATTTTTTCAATCATTTTTATTATCATGATTATTGTACATGCATTCCAACTAAACGTAAAGACCCCTCTAGGTTCACACCCGTTCCAACAAAAACAATTTAGTTCTCAACTTTAGCCATTTTTAACATATAACCCCAGACAGAAAGAATAAACCATAACTATACTATACTGCACATTCGTCTTAATGACTATTTTATACAATTTTATGCTTGCTCTCTTACAAATATGAAAGAGCTCGCACCTAGCAGCTCAACATCTTCATTATGACTCACGACTGCTTGAATGTTATGTTAAACGTTCGATCCACGGTCATGATTCGTTACAATTATCCCCATTTTGATATAGTCTGCACATAGTGCTGAGTACTAACATCTAAATAATTTTATATTAAAGTTTAATCACGAAAGCAGTAAAAAAGGAAAAACAAAATTATAATTTGGCTGTCTTCGTCCATTCAAAGAGGAAACGCAGCTAGCATTAGAGGCACATTCCCAACCCAACAATGACTGGATGAAATTTTTAATTTGCCATGATTTTGATTGTTGCCACGTTTATCTTTCACGTATTCCCACGTTTATTTAAATAAATTTTATTTTAATTTGTAATTTTTAAGTATAGAATTGTTTTGATACAAAAAAGCACTAGTCACACCATATCTCCACAATGAATATCCTTTCTACCAATTGCACAAAGCTATGGAAACTGGTAGCTGCAACTCTTAAAACAAAAATGGCAAATTGTTATTTTTTTATTCGTATACAGTTCGGCCTGCCAACATAAAAAATCAAAAGTATCTAGAATTGATATACCTGTTTGTCTTATAAGTCATAATACAATCTGTGACATAGTTACAAATAATTCAGAAAAATTACACTAAATAAAATATAAGTCGTCGTGCGATGGGTTTTTATGATTCATTTGCCTCACATACCAGTACAATTTGATCGTTCTTTGCAGGTAGGCCTTGTGATTTCCCCAAGCTAGTGAATAACGACTCCGGGCGCAAACGGAACTCTAATACATAGTAAATGTACACGTATGCTGCTTACTTTGCATGAATGAAGATGTAAATGGAATTTCCTTCATTTCCCGATTTAACCACAGCAAGCAATAAATGCCATTTCAGTGTAAAAGGAGTGCTGCCTTTCCCTCATTTATTCTCTAATTTGATTTTAGAAATTATTACAAATAAAGACCCACCAGCAAAAAGCATATATATAATTCCCAAAACACATTCATAGGTTAGTGTATTATGAGATATGTATGCTATCGACATTCGCTGCAAATTTCCATAAAGTATAAGTTACACTCGTACATATCACTTGAGTCGATCCGTGAAACGCAAATGGCAGAACCTTATTCCACTTTACAAAATCAGCGTAACGTAAAACTTGATGTTCTTTGTCAAACGGGTCATGCTTTTACTAGTGATGCATAGGTAAATTGGTAGCAGATGACTGAAAAATCCTTAAGTGACATCAATAGTTTTGAAGCGTTCGAAAGTACAAAACAGTATTATAATAATCAATTTTAGACCTGAAACAAACCAATATGTTCCGTACAGTTTTACTCTGCAGACCCGATTTACTCTTTTGTAGTACTTTATCGATAGAATCTCTGCAAAGAAAGCAACACTGCACTGAGTCACTAAATGACGATAAAGTTGATAAACTTTACGCATAAAATGCAAGATTGCGTGGAACCGGTATAGAACTGAAGTTGCAGTAGAATATATCGAACCATCCCTTTTCCAGATTTCATAGTAGGAGGAAATGGAAAACATATACAAGATACATTAAATGTATTAAGGAAATATATAGAAAGATGCGTTTCTATAAAATGCAGTCACATTATCCGAAGTTTTTTCATTAAATTTGCGGCAAGACATATTATGGAAACCGTTTCCTTAACTAAAATGCAGTGAAACTTATAGTTTTAAGATGAGCCGTTGCAAGTTGCAATATGGAAAGACTCAAAGCTTATTTGTTGAGTTTAATTTTGGATTGGAAACTGCGGCTAGAAACCCAAAGAACACAACGTTTGGGTCAGTGACAACAAAAACAACTCGATATAAGATTATAACATAAAGGAAGTAGGAGGATGTTTGAATTGAAAGCGCAATAAATTCAAAAACGCTTTGATACTCGTTCAAAAAATGGAGCTTAAGAGGAAAAAAATTAAACCTTTTAACCCGCTTGCGTTATTACCGGGTAATCAGTAGTACTCTCCGACACAAGCTCATCATCACACAGGATGCATGGTGTAAATAAAGGTGCGTTTTATGTCTTCAGTTTTATTTTGTTTATTCAGTTAAATCAAGGGTATTAAAAATACAAAGAATGACTTTCCCCGTTTTTGTCATAGTGAAAAATGAATCCAAAATTGTGTGCACCATTCAGGTAGATATTAAAACTGAGATTTTTTACTTATGACTTCGGTATACAAACTGCAGTAATAGTGCAATTCATCCAGTTTTCATATATAGATGATAAAGCATGTCATAGTCTAACCAGATACCATAGCTGATATTGTTCTAAACATATCCCGTCAAATCATGGACTATACTTTGTATTGTGGAGTAGTGTCGCTGGTTGTCAAGACAAACATTGAAAAAGTGAGGTGTAATGCAAAGAAGCGTTGAAGCTCTATTCCTTTTTCCTCCTTCATTATGTTTCAGTGTTTCTACTCATTTTCCATTATGGGAATTTGCAAGTCAATGAGTCAGAGTAAAGCTGAGGATTATTATTAGCTTCCTTGCTCTGTCGTAATTGCGATGGAAAGAATTACGCAAGAATCCCCCAGAAGTTTTTCCTCTCTCTCTCTCTACTCTCACTCTCTCTCTCTGATAATATTATTAATAAATATTCACTTCCATTCCTGCTTCAAGGTTCCATAAACCTGCTGCTACTGAATTACATATAGTACGCCTTACACAAAGAAAATTTACACGCAAACAGTTATTAAAGACGACACACGGAACATTTTTTGAAATGGTAACTAGTAACCAGAATTAAATCGTCAGAGAAATGAGGGTGGAGCCAGCCGAATAAACTTTCTCCGTCTGCAGTTTTATTTAAAAATGGATTTCAGACAGATACAGCCGTCAGTTCTCATAGTGCATTTGAATAAATAACATTAGGAAAGGAACGTTTCTCCACTACTGCTCGTATTCATGAGGGAACCCAACAAGGCATGGAATGAAGGATCGTTCTGTTTTAATTACAATAACTATAGTTTACACATTTTTATAAAATTGGGTATACTAGAATCTCAATTGGAAATCGCTACTTTAAATGCAAGCTGAACTGTCAAGTCAGATCTCAATCAATTTTGAATAGGACTAAGTCAAAGTCCATTGTGTATCTGTGTACTTATGTAGGCATTATATTTATCATGCTACATTTTGCGCTCTATGTATAGGAAATGCATAACAAGAGAACGTCAGAAAGCAACTTTATCGTATATCTCTATGCTCTGACATTGCTTTCCCGAAGCAACATCAGTAATTTACAGAAACAGCTTTCACAGTATTCCTGTTGTAAATTATACAGCAGCCCTGTACTCAAAAATGCGTTTTGTTTTTATATTACTTTACAGTTTAATTTGATGGCCTTGTTCTTGCTATTTCTTCAAATACACATGACACAAACAACCCAAAAGCAGATTATCGGTACGAAATTTTTATTAGGAAGGGCAAAACTGCATGCAAAGTGCCGAGAGGCAAAAACCGCTATTTTGCCGTTTGGAACGTTGCCACTATTGGCAGTATTGTAAATCGTCGTTAGTCTGGATATATATTTCCATGACCACAAGATTTTCGAACATGAGTGTGGGAATTGATACAGAGCAGATGTAGCTTATATCATTTCATAACCTAGCGCGTTTACGGCAAAGAAAGTACCCAAACTAAAACTAGCGTATAAAAAGCGGCCTGACCAGCTCATTTCAACGCACGTTACACGCTCAACAGAAGCTTCGAAAATTCAGAGCTCTATGATTGTGCTTTTTTGTCGATTCATGTATGGTTTGGCAACACTACTGGAAGACGACAATAATACGTACGTGAAGCCTATCTTACTTAACGGTAGAAAGTCTCTAAAAATTATATGCGCTTTTCGATCTTAGATTTGGTACTAGCAAAATGTTCCGAAAACCTATGTGCGCGTATAACGTATTCTAGCTTCATTGTGTTATTATTAGTACATGTTCAGTAGAAAACTAGTATTGCTTCGGTTGACAGTACACGAGAATGGAATTCGAGTGCTAATGTAACATAGTTCACGATACTTGTAGATTGCCAAGTGTTTCTCTTTTTGACATTTAACGGTTAAGATGATTTTGACAAATTCTTATGAGCAGCTTTGTTACGACGGATATATTATGTAACGTATCAAGAGTCAAGAGGTGCCTTAAGGTGTCCCATGTTTATTTATGTCGAATGTTAGAAACCTTGACTTTTGGATAAGTGATCTTTAGATGTTGAACACTAATAAATTGGCTTACCTGGTTATTTTTCGTCATGTTGAGTTCAATGGAACTTTTACACGTGATCGTCGTACTTAAAACTGTACTCACAAAGCTAGACAAGAATATATCTAGCTGTCTCACTGTTCTACATGAAATCTTTTGATGAGAACGTTCACCAGCATGGAAATTTTCTCTTTACCACACTATTCGATACACACAGACATACGATGGGATCCCATGTGCTAAGTATGCGAAGCAGTTTAGTTATGTAGTTAATGTTCCAACAAATACGAAGTGAAAGTTACAAGAAACATAAAACTAATAGCATGGTATTGTAAACCCAGCAGAAGTTCACTTTTTGGCTCATTTTTCAGACAAAAAGAAACAAGTTCATATATACATAGTCTGTATCAATATTTATAACGAAATTCATCGATTCCTTTCTTAAGAATGCGAATGTAGTCAGATCATTGTGAGCAACTTGATATTATTGACACAATGCATTAACGAATATGGAAGCAAATATTTTCGAATCTGCGAAACGTGCGGAATATATGAACACGGATTATTGACTAAACAAAGTTGCGAGGTCAACAAACGATAAACGAGCACAAGTTCGCGTATGCAAACAATAACATACACATGTCAAAACAATAATTTCTTTTATTTTTATAGTTACTAAAAACTATGCTTTATGTTTAAGTTGTGTCACTTCTGATTTTACCGTTAGTGAACATGGACAAACAGTTACACAGTTTCACCATACATAAACGAAAGAGAACTATACGTTTTAAGAAAACGTGCAATTTACGAAGAGTAAAAGTTAACGAGACCGCAATCGTTTTATTATTTTGTACCTGAAGAATAGTATTTTCCCTGATTGTTATCACGAAAGAAAACAACAGTGCAGCCTGTAGTTGTGTCAAGTGTCGAGCTACAAAAATGCATCGCTGCATCAACGATGCACGAATAAAGCAGTATAAAGATACAAAGAACAAGCCGACTACAGTGGAGAAGAAAGTACCAGCATGCGAGAGTTTGACGTGTTCTTGTGTGTGTGCCACGGAGCACTATGACAACACCGAGAATGACTCACTCAATTTATATTTTCGAGTAAAGTGGCTGATCCAACTAGCTTACAACCTAACGAAACCCAGGGTTGCTCACGTTGCCACACTGCCGTTTTATCACTGGAGTGAGAGAGCCAAATGTTGGCTTTCTCGAGATAAAACGTAGTTCGCGAACGGTTTCTACCATTGAATTTCTCAATCCGTGTTATGTTGTATGTACAGACTGGGCTGACTGTAAAAAAGATACAATGTGCTACGTGGGCACACACTGCTTTCTGTATGAATTGAAATCTCAAATCATAACTAATCCTGCCACCGTTACCACTACCTTTACAACATACGAGTTTTCGTCATACTCAATACGGACTACATGCGGTAACTAGGCTTTTTAGTTTAAATTGCTGAAAGTGTTGATTGCATTGATTTCATTCTATTCGCTTTGATCTATAAAGCTGCGCCATGACAACAAAGTTCCGACGAGCCGATATTTTTTGTACTACGTGAAGATATTATACAGCACGATATGGCGATTGGCTTTAGAATTAAATATGTAAGTGTGTAATATTGAAAATACTAAACCTAATGCTGGATGTTTGGGAACCAACAAACGAAGTATTAAAAATCATACTGGCTCAGAAAGAGTTCATGACTACGTTTACGTTAAGTTAATTCATTATGCTGGCAATGATTCCCAATTTGTATCCAACCAATAAAAGGTAGAATGGATAGTTTAACCAATTTCTCGTTTCTCTTCTTTCATGCTTACTTTCGCCATACCTTGTAAAATGTTGGTAGGCAGGGCTCGAACCGAGTACCTGGTCTGGTTGGCCTACAAACCCAGGGTATGGAGAAAGATATGCACCCCGCTATAAACAATAAACCGTATTATTGCTCTCGTAAGATCTTGGAGCAAAAGAATAATTTGTGACTTGTGTGAAAAAGTTCAAACCAGAAGGTCAAACTGATGAGGATGATCTTGTAGTGGTTACTAAAGGTGAAAAGAGATAAGCAAGAGAAAATTTCCTTCAACGTAGTGAAATTTTTGTAGGTATATTACAATTTTCTATACTTTCATTGCAGCTCGATTACTTTCGGTAACTGAATCGATTTGGCGTTTGTCATTTCTTCCTATGTTATCCGTTTTTTTAGAAATTTTAGAAAATTTTTTAGATTGATTTCATAGTAAATCTTACAAGTTAGAACCCCGTCCGAGTAGTATCCGACCCGACTTCAAGTAAAAAACAAAAGGTAAAAATGAATTGCTTTTGAAGAGAATGAGTTTGACGCAAACCTATGAGTAAAAGAGATAGTAGATTAGATTAGACCGGCTCGGGGCAAACTTATGAATACAATTTTAAAATGAAGCAGAGAAGCGGGGAAAGCTCACTTTCATGGGACTACTAACATGTTCATATCAGTGCGGTAACAGGTGAAAATAGATGTATCACTTCTTTTAACATTTTTGACGACAAAGGTACTCTACCTCTTCAGGCAGATTTATGGCTTAAGTTTTACTTGCATTATCACATTGTCTTGTCTCCCTCTGAGAGAATATAAAAAAGCTGAATATATATCCATCAACACGTGAATCATTTGAATACATTATCTCTCACACACGCATTTCAAGTACTTTCCTTTCCAAACTACCGCTTGTCATAAGAATCTCTTTTAGAATGTTGCATGACAAAGTTCGCTGGTAGAATATGAAGATTTTGAAGAAGGACGAAGAAAGTGTAATTCTCAATGAAAAATGGGGTTGAAAATATCACACTTTCTTCTTCATTGCTCAAGGCGAAAAGTTCCCCCCCAATCTGAGACTCGAGTAAAACACATACCATAAAAACGGAAAGAATGAGCAGGAAAGTGATTTTAAGAGGATGATGTACTTCCTACTATAGTATCCATATGACATACGAAAAGATGCTTATCAATACAGAGACGTAGATAGGGTACTTTGACAGAAGCTTGTTTCCTGTTGTTTCCAACTGGGGTTTGTATTTGTATGGTTGAGCAACCTTACTGCATATCATCATTTACATTTCATTGAAGAGAAAGGATTTACGAATTTAGAATATTTAGATGTTTACATTACATGCCTGGTTATCCATCTTGCTTGCATTCGACTATATATTACTATAATTTCAACTTTAATGTGAAGTGTGTTTGCAGCCCTGGGCGTTTCACAAAAGTAAGATGTCTAGAAAAGGCTAAGGAAAGTTGAATACAATGTAGGTAGTATTATATCGTTTACCATCTGATATTCAGTGCATACTAGTACTGAAACACAAAATACCCCGAAGAATTGAGAGCTTCAAATTTTCTCATAAGATTCATTTTTTCAACTTCAATATCCCGGTAGCATGACAAGTTCACTTTAATTCTAGTTCTATTCAACTGACACAGTGGGTGTGAAATAATGTGGAGCGGATCCACGAGATAACGTATTATTATTGTGTTATTCCACCGGGGAAAACAGAAGAAGGTTTCAATCACGAGACGAAACAATTTCACCTGTGCTAACACCCGTTCTGTTTCCGTGAAACAACTATTTCGGAGTCCTTAGATTGTGATTGTCAGATCTCGAAAGGTCTTCCTTTTGCTTTTAAAATACGTATTTTCTCTATTTTCCAACGACTGACAATAGGAAATAGATCATTATTCATTCTGTCATCATATAATGTACAAGCAAATCTGGTCATATTATATACTACGCGTTATAGGTTGATACAGATGTATGTCGTATGCAGAGAGATGGAGGTATTATTTCTATTCGGAATGAATAACGAAGCTTGCTAATTTAGTAGGTAACCTTACGACACACCAATGTAACGCTGACTCTTATTTTCTAGAATCTTAAGTTAATTAAAGTATATAGAATCGTGGAAAGATTTTAGTGGAATGGTCATTCTTGAACGAAGCAAGTTCACACAATTCTGGCAAGAAATGTGTTTGTTGGCATGAACTACACATAACAAAATAAGAGCCGAAAAATTCCCTCCATATCTTTATACTGTTACTACCACTCTAATTCTACTTGCCATACAACCAGAAGTTTTGTACTGTGGTTGGATTCATTTCACGCGTATGATAAGAGCACCAGGGAAGGCTGTATATGTTGTATTTTATGCGTGCGATGTGAAAATTTTG
>VICI01002608.1:0-15939 GCA_019593645.1 Akabosia matsudoensis
AATGGAGACCAAAGAACGAAGAAATTCTTGGGCATTTCTGTAAGATTAAAGGAAGGATAATACTTCTTGGCCTGGCAAAGATGTACCAACTCTAAAAACATAGACAGTTTTCTCTTTTGTTCAGTAGTCGGTCGTCTAAGAAAATGCATAAAAAAGAGAAAGTATAAAAAAGAGAAAAAATAGTAGAATTTTTTTACTTCAAACGAGAAAATAAAGTGCATGTATTTGTGCAAGAAAAGAAAAGAGAAAATAGCATAGGGAATAAGAAAAGTATCCCCGTGATGGGTATAAAACTGAAGAATGTAATGGTTCAAAAATAAAAGAAAGAAAAGAGTAGTAAACTATTGGCAAACTTACAAAGTAAAAACTAGAGAGCAAGAGGAATTGTTGAAAACTATGAAGAAGCGAAAAAGAAAGCAACACATCACCAAAAAGATGAAGTCTAAATGTCTTTTGTTAGATTGATAGGTTTTTTTTTCTCTCTCTCTATAGATTTGAGTATCAATGTATTGTTCAATTGGGCTTGTTTTTGGTATCTGATATCCTTTCTACTTTCTTTAGACAAGAAGCTCATGGGCTTTTCATGGGGTTGTCAAAAGGCGAGTTGGATTGGTATTATTATCGTATTTCATTTTGGGTTGGGAAAGCCACGCACTTACAGTTTCAACTCGTACCTATGTCCTGGAAATACCCTGCCAAGAAATTTTCAAGAAAATTACAAAGATACACTAAAACACAGAAAAAACGGGATATATATAAAGTGATGGTAAAAAACATGAATTTAACGATGGGATCAATTGTAGGAAGATAACATTGGAAATGCATTGATTTAGAATGAGAGGCTTGTAGAAATTGCGGTAATATTAGCAATAGGGTTTGAAAATAATTTAATTCATGAATGATGACAAAAAATGAATTTAAACCTCCAAAGCCCTGATAATCCTTTTAAGCATATTCCAGATCAAAACACTTGAACGCTGACTATGCCTATAGGCATACAAAAGTTTACAAATCATTCCACGCTAAAAATCCTTAAAAGGGTAGGCTATTGACATGACAATCAACCCGGAATACCCTTTTAAGCATATTATTTTTGCTTTTCCCTTCCACGCGGGCACACCTTTTAGGCTGATTTTTTTTATCAGCTGAAAAAATGATTTGTGACTTGTTTGTACGGTTGAAAAGTACAAACTAATAAAAGTTAAAAACAAACTGACAAGGATGGCGTCGTCTCAAGGTAATTTCCAAGTTGTCTGATATAGTATTTCGGGTTTGCTTGGATTACTCCTAACGTTTTTGTTGTTTTGTGCAGAAACGCTGGCGTCACCTGAGTCAGCTTCCACTGGTGAGGATGGACAACGGATTTCAGACGACGAAACCGGTTCAGAAGTCAGCGAAAGGCCAAACAAAACAAACTGGGAGCTGGTGCGCATGCGCTGGATTTTGAAGGAGACACTCACGAAGTGAATAGTGAAGCTCATGTTGCTCCCGATTCTACACCCTTCGCATTGCTCCGACTCATGATATCTGATGATATGGTCAATAACACGTGTATTGAAACGAACCGTTACGCAGCCCAAAAAGAAGTTTCGAGATTCACAGAGATGTTGGTCCTGACGAGTTCTGGAGGTTCGTAGCAATTACGCGTTCCATGGGACTTGTAAAAAATGCTCCATTGCCGACTAGTGTTCAGAGAAAATGAGTCTTCTCCACACACCGTTTTTTGGCCGGCTCATGAGCAGAGATAGCTATCACCAAATGCTGAGGTGTCTCCACTTTACGGATAACACAGCGATGCCGCCAAATAATACGGATAAATTTTACAAAACGGGGACTTTCATGGACGACTTCTTGTAAAATGTGATTGGTCAAGCCGGGGGAATTTCTGTGTCTTGATGAGTCGTTCGTGAAATTCAATAGAAAGCTGAACATAAAACAGTACAATCCCAAAAACCGAGCACGGTTCGGAATAAAATTGTTCAAGCTCGCTGATTGCCAAATAAAAATGATTTGGATATCTTGCCTTGTCAAGGAAGGTCAACAGTTATGGCCTCCGGACATCTAAAAACTGAGCTCGGGTTTGCAGGTGCTGCTGTGCTAAGTATGCTGGAACCTTATTACAAAAGTGGGCGTTGCTGTTTTGAACTGTACCATACCCAGGCTCAACTGCGTAAGATACAGTCACCAACAATTCGTCGTCGTTCAAACATACGAGCCCGCTCTGCTCAGCATAATCAAGAGTAAAATTGTACAATATTATATTCAGATATTTTTATGTGTGCCAAATCCAAAAATAAAAAAATATCAGATTGAGGATCAAGTGTAGCGTTGTGAATTTACCCTTTTCACACATTTTTAACTTCTTTCCGAATTTTTTTTACTCAACATATACCGCGTGGAAGGGTAAAGTAGTTTGACTCACTGTTCGTAGCAAATGGTACTGAACCGTTATACAAAATTCGGAGTAAAAAGCTCCTTCACAACAGACTATTACCGTAGTCAAGTATAAACCGTAGGGAAAATTGATAGGGCTTTAGAGGTTAAATGTGAGAAAAAAGACCCGATTGCATAAAAAATGCACATTTGCTGCATTGATGCGGTTTAATATGGGTTCAGATTCATTGAAAACTTTCTCTATAAATGCCTTTCACTCAGAGATGGATTAAACTGCGGTTTTAATGAAAAATACCTTTAAAAACCAGTTTTACGGTAAAAAAACGGTTAATAATGGGATAAACTGGCTTTCATCGATTTTGAATGGAAAATGGCGTTCCTTATTCAAAAATCCAAAACAAGGTAGTACGGCGGAAACTATTTCTTTTTAGACACTTTTAAAACGATTCGACCGTCTGAATTGTTTTTAACCAGATCGTCTAAAACCGTTTTTAGCCATTTATGACCAGACCGCGGTTTTGATCGTTGTCATGTTCTCTTTCGTGCCCTTGGGTGGTCCATCCTCTCAGGCACGTACTCTACATTTGAAAATGAACAAGGAGAAACTAAAAAATTGGCTACAATCGGCTAGAAATGCTTTTTTTTCTCTGAGTGAAATGGACCGTTCTTTTGGACTAGGACTATCTACAAGACTTTCTTTCCCAACGTTGGAATTACAAATGCTCCTCAATTTTTAAACCCCCTCGGGAATGGCTTAGCTCAAGAGATTCTTTTCCTTTTTCGTCCTTATCAAGCTAATGGAGAATCGTGATAGCCCGATTTATCTCCTTCTAAACGTAAACGACCACTACTTAACAACGAGTGGAGACTCTGTGCATTATTATCAAGGTGACGTCAACTTGTCTGAAGCCTCTTCATCCAAAAAACTACTTCAGCATTTTTTGTGACAAATATGCAAACAGAATTGTCTCCGCATTTTTTTTTAATAATAAAAACTGCATTGTAATCATTTTGTAAGTCTATTTTATCACGAAAAATCCTTAAAAAATGTCAGTTAAAAGCATAAAAAAATATAATTTACAATCCTCTAAACAGCCCGGCTAGCTTCCACACGCAAGAAAAATAACAGAAACAACACTGCTCCCATTTGGGCAAAAATTATTACCAAGTCAGTTGTACAGCTTTTATTTTATTTTGCATAATCTGTTAATAGCAAGCTATAAAATCAGTAATAAGTTTGGCTTATACGAAAAAAAAGAACATTTTTTTCTAAGTAGACTACACACACGCTATGTAGTAAATATTTATTTTCATATCATGCATATTTTTTGTTAGCACTCTAAAATATAAATGACAAAGCTTCGTTCGCTTGTTGATTACTAATACAAAATCTTTTCAAATCACAATTAAAGTCTTCCTTGTAACGAATCCTTTTTTCCTTCTTGTTTGAACACATTCTTCTTTTCGATTGCTCACTTTCACTACTTTCCTTTTTTTTGTCGTAAAGCTACACAGTTTTTTAAATATCTTGTGCAAAAATTACATGGCACTCAATAGAAATTTCAGGCAGCAGTGTCGTCATTTTTATATATATTTTATTTCGTATTACTTAATTAGTCAAGTAATTAAAAAATTTTTTTTATAAAGCACCTATTACTCAATTAAAACTATATTTAAAGCTATATTATTATGTCACAAAAAAACTTGATTTTAGCAAGAAAACAATACTTTTCACGCTAATTATAACTTTTTCCACTCTAATTCTACTCACTAATTACCTTTTTCTTTTTTTATGATGCAACCATTTCTAATTTGGAGAATTTTGATTGTTAGTTTTTTTTTTTTCTAAATGCGTATCAAACCTAATTTTGTAGGCTACAAATTTGCTAAGCTAAACCGTTTCTGTTTTCTGATATAAAATATAATTCTTGGTTGAGAATAAGATAGTAGCAGTCGGACATGAATTATGTAAGGCATGTTCTTACAGGACGGATGTTTTAGAATATTTTGTTTTCCGTATCAAAAGGCGAATTAAGTTGGTTTCCAATCGAACAAATCTAGAGATATGGCTATGAAATGGAAACCCTATACTATTCATTATTCATACTATAGAGCAAATATGTTTACATATATATTTGCTTGAAAATGAATATTTGAATGATTAAGACGTAATGAAAGGCGAAAGTAGAAGGGTTTTTCTGTACGGACACAAGCTTCCAAGCTTTTAGTCTGATGCTTTCGGCATGAAAAAGCGATGACTCGACGTTTCCCGCTGGAGCTTGTATCCCGACTTGGTCGAATCGATGTGCGCGGCTGGACAAGGCTTGACCTGTTGTTGAATAAATTCTTTTCTGTAGCTGGAGCCAAAGGAGGTCGTGTCATTACCGTATGATCCCAAGGAAATGCTGGATTGCTGGGTTGATTTCACCGGAACGATTCGCTCTTGAACTTGGTACTGGCCGTAGGATGACTTGGCCGATGATTGAGTATCAAAGGCGCCTTTGCCAATGCTCAAATTGTCTGATCTCACGACTCGCTGGACGCGACCGCCAATTAATCGTACCTCAGTGGCTTGCTGCTGTGATGACGAGCTCGTGGAAAAGGAGGATTGCTGTTGTTGCTGCTGTTGGATCTGAGATGTGGTCATTGAGGAGCGGGTATGCTGCTGTTGGTGCTGTTGGATCTGGGATGACGTCATTGAAGAACGAGAACTCTGTTGAATTTGCGAGGAGCTCGTCGGACTGGTCACCGGAAGTTGTTGCTGCTGCTGTTGCTGGCTGCGGAGGAAACTCTGCCCTTGGGACTTTGTAATTGTTCCGGTGTTGATTGCAGTTTGCCTTGATGTCGAGGAAGATCCACCTGTTTGATGGAGAGCGCAATGCGAGCCGTACGCAGCAGAGGACGAGGAGAAACGTCTGTCTACAGAAGAGTCTCCCTGTCCATGGAATATCTGGCTACGACTTTGACTCATTCCATGAGTCTGACTCAGCTCCCCACCTCCAGCTCCAGGCGATCTCAGCGTTGTTGCAAACTTTCCTTGGGCTACTGCCTCATCACGACTTGACCAACGGCTATCTTGACCATTCTTTCCTCCAATGTTGATACTACTTGCATTCCTATCGCCAGTTATGATTGTATGAGATTGCCCCTGGTTGGAGGTGAGCTGGGAAGTAGCGTTGTTAGAGCCACGAGCGTCCGCTGTTGACACGCTTGAGACTTGCTGAAGGTGAGAGCCAGACTGCACAGATTCCTTTTGAGAGGGTGACATCACTTGTCGAGACGTTGAGGAAGTTGATGTACTCTGCTGCTGCAAAGATTGCTGTAATGATGAGCTCATTTGCTGATTATGAGCAGAGGTCATTTGTTGAGTGCTCGAGGAGGAGGATCTCGCTTGTTGCGAAGATAAATTAGAGTTTTGCTGCTGTTGAACAGACGAGTTCTGCTGCGAAGCAAGCTGCTGGGCATGAAGCTGGTTGTGTATATTCAATTGATTTTGGGAGGTAACTTGTCCGTGGAGTTGTTGCTGGGAGGACATCGAATTTCTCATCTCTTGTGCTGTCGAACTTGATACTGTATGCTGGCTACTCTGAGTAGTTTGAGAAATAGACTGTTGCCTCTTTTGCTCCTCCGTGGACGTCCGGCTCTCGGAGGTCGTTGTCGTCCTCTGCTGCGTAGACGGTAAGGCACGTGTTGTCGTCGTTGTTGTGATAATTTCACCACCACCCGGTGCGACTTTCTTCGTAACGGTAACTTCCCGGGTGACTTGCACCTCACGCGTGCCCTGCTTGTTTGCCTGAACTTGGACGGAGGACTGGGCAGACTGCTTTTGAGAGGATGACACCATTTCCATGCTGGAGCTGCTTGTCTGACCATTTGCAGTTGTTGCTGTAGACGAGGTGACCGAGCTGCTCCCGCCTGCTGTGATTTGCTTTTGTTGACTCACGTCGTTGAGAATAATGGTTTGGTTGACGTGTGACTTTGCCCCCATTGACTGAGTGATTATCTTTTGTTCGACAGACCGGTCTGCAGAAGTTTTCGTCTCGGCAGCCTGTCGAGTCGTTGATTCCATTGACTTATCAATAGTCATGTGCCCATTATTGAGATTTCTCGCTTCAGAAGTGGTTCTCTTCGCGACGACCGTTCTGTCAAATCGTGCGTCCCCGAGATCCTCGCCGAGAACGATTGACGAGGCATTCTGTTTCCGGATGATAGTTTGTTTATTGCTTGATCTTGTATCGATTACGTTTCTTTGTTGAGACTTGCTAGTCGTCTCAAGAGACATTGAGCCTTCTCCAACTGTCAAATTATCGCTATGACGGACAACAACAGCCCTCTCTCCTTTAGCATAGCCTGGAGATTTCTGGGGAACGTCCATTGGGCCTGTCAGTTTAAGGTTGTCTTGAGGCTTCTTCACCTCGTACCGCTCTCCGCGAACGACAACTTGGTCCTTCTTCTCCGAGTAAAAGTCGCCAGTCATTTTCAAATTGTCTTGGGGGATTTTGACTGGGGACCTTTCACCTTTCACTGGCGCGCCTTCCACAGGCCTCTCGTAAAATTGACCTGTTCAATTTTAATCATGCAAAAAAAAATATTTGTTACTAAAAGCCATTTTCCTGCATGTCCCTAAGATGAAATTTTCTTACCTTCAGGTCGTAAGTTGTCATCATGCTTGATCAGAGTACGACGCTCTCCATGAAGGACTTCAGTCTTGGTTCTTGAAGCAAATGAACCTAAAAAATATACATTTAAATTTGGATTACAATCAAATTCAACATGCTTTTTAGACTTAAATATCATCGTGTAAATAAATAAAAAAGAAAAAACCAACAATAAAGTAAACAAAGCTGAAAACAGAAAAAAATCTTAACAATTACAAGAATCCCAAATAAATTATGAAGGAAATAGCTAATAGAAATAATAAAATGGTAGCATATTAATGAATCAAAAAGTGGAAGGTCGTCGCTGGCAAAGATGTGTGCGCTGGAGAAAATACTTGTCGTGCAGGAAGGCGGTGGTGCACATTTTTTTGTACTGTAAAAAATAAATCTTGCACCTTCATCAAGAGCATCAACATTGGCGTTTGATATGCTGTCACTGAATGTCTCAACCGATGAGCTTTTGGAGCCCAACTTGGCACCATCCGGGTAAAAAGACTCAGTCGCCCTTGCCCCTGGCAAGAAACCATCTTTATCAGGACTCTGGTCGTTGTACAACTCATTTGAGTATAAATTCAAACGTTGGTCATCGAACAACATTGAATTTATTGAACTTCTTGAGCTTCTGAAGGAACGTCGGTCCATGACATTCCTTTGAATATGTCGTGGGGACAGTCCGAGCTCGGATAACGGAGCTTTATTCGGTCCTTTTTGATGGTCTTTGCTTGTCGGGAATCCATAGAATATCCCGTCAGGTCTGAGATTATCTTGGTACCTTTTCACAGGCACTCGATGGTCGCCAATGAACAAGGGCACTTTGCTTCGCGTCGGCGAGGACTCGAGGGAGTCAAAGTTTTGCTCGCCTTGGAGGAACAGATTGTCTTGGGGTCGGACAGGAACTGCCCGCGCCGCCACAGAAGGGAGGGAATAAAACTTTCGATTGTTCGTAAAGTCATGGTCGCCTTCGAGCTTCAAAGTTGTCTGATGTTTCTTTATGTCGAAGCGGTCACCCTTCCAGATGGGCAGTTGACTTGGACGAATCGGCGGAATAAAATGCTCGGAAAATTGTGATGACCCTGAGGATTTTATTATTTTACGGGAAACTGATTAATTTTTGTTAAAACTTGTGAATAACTGATCTTCAAAGCTTGAAAACAACCAAAAACTATCGTCAAATGGCTCGAAGATCACTTATTCTTTCGTAAACAAATCTCGTTAGAAAATAATTAGTTGCTTTTGTTAGTTCACCTTCAATTTGCAAGTTATCCTTGGGTTTTATGAGGGGTAATCTTTCACTAGTTGTTCCTGCTCCTGAATAATGATCCCTACTGCTAGCTTTCATACTCAACTCACCCTCCATTTTGAGATGATCCTCGTGACGAACCACTTCCGCCCTCTCGCCGCGCACAACTTGCTTGAAGTTTTGCTGGTTGGTGGTGACGTCCTCAAATCGTCCTTCCATCTTGAGAGTGTCCTTGTGGACAACTCTCTCGGCCCGCTCGCCCCGGACGTGGACAGTCTCTTTGGACCGATCGACAAAGTCGCCTGCCAAATCCATTAGATAATCCTTGAAACCAGTCCACTTTCCACAATTAGTAAAGTTGTAGAAACAAGAAGAATCATTACCCTCTGGCTTCAAGTTATCTTTCGGTTTTTTCACTTCAGCCCGGTCTCCCTTTGTGGGGGCTGCCTGGATGGGTCTGTCGTAAAAGTCGCCCTCGGGCTTCAGATTGTCTTGAGGCTTTTTAACTTCAGCTCGGTCACCCTTGATGGGTGCAGCAGTTTGAGGCTTTCCGTAGAACTCCCCTTCGGGGAATAAGTTGTCGCCGTGTTTGATGGGCTTGGCGCGTTCGCCAGGAGCGGATCCCTCTTTCGGTCGTTGATAGAAGTCTCCTTCTGGCTTGAGGTTGTCTTGAGGCTTCCGAACTTCAGCTCGGTCGCCTTTGAGAGGCGCTGCTTGGTGAGGACGGTCGTAGAATTGGCCTTCCGGATGAAGATTGTCCGTTTGCTTGACTGGTTTGACGCGTTCGCCGATAAGTGGCTGCTCCTTCGGTTTTTGATAAAAGTCACCTGAAAAAAGATTGGCGAAGCATTTTGTGGTGACTAAGCGCTATTTGTGACAGAGAATATAAGATAACAAGAAATAGTCTTCAGATTACCCTCTGGTTTCAAATTATCCTGCGGTTTCCGGACCTCAGCCCTGTCGCCCCTCAATGGAGCCGATTGTTCAGGTCTTCCCATGAAGTCGCCCTCAGGATGAAGGTTGTCAGTTTGTCGAATTGGTTTGGCTCTCTCGCCAGGACCGACTTGTTCTTTAGGTCGCTGATAAAAGTCTCCTGTTTTGGTGTTGGTGAAAGCAAGTAAGCATTTTAACTTTGAAGCTATTATTTATTCAAAAATTCAAAAAAAAAATTCAAAAAAAAAAAAAAAAAAACTTAACCTTACCTTCTGGTTTCAAATTATCCTGGGGCTTTTTCACTTCCACCCGATCTCCCTTCAAAGGAGCTGATCCTTGGGGCCTTTGGTAGAAGTCACCCTCAGGATAAAGATTGTCTCCGTGCCTGATTGGCTTGGCTCTTTCACCCGGACGCACGTCTTCTTTCGGTCTTTGGTAAAAGTCGCCTATTACAAATTACAAACAAAACCCCCAAAATGTTTTTCATTTACTCCTTTAAAAACATTCAGTAATGACTTTAAAAATCATGTCTAAATTCTTATGAGAACCTTCAGGCTTCAAATTATCTTGGGGTTTCTTGACTTCCGCTCGCTCGCCCTTGAGAGGAGCAGCTCCATGAGGTCTCTCGTAAAAGTCACCTTCAGGGAACAGATTGTCCTCGTGCCGAATAGGCTTCGACCTTTCTCCAAAGGTAGGACCCTCTTTAGGTCGTTGATAAAAGTCTCCTTCCGGTTTAAGGTTGTCTTTAGGTTTCTTAACTTCAGCGCGATCTCCTTTAAGAGGAGCTGACTCCTTAGGACGCTCATAAAACTGAC
The DNA here is from genome assembly GCA_019593645.1 of Akabosia matsudoensis. Classification (NCBI taxonomy): domain Eukaryota; kingdom Metazoa; phylum Arthropoda; class Collembola; order Entomobryomorpha; family Paronellidae; genus Akabosia; species Akabosia matsudoensis. The sequence continues at coordinate 10,041 of VICI01002608.1, forward strand.
CCTCCACGTGCAAATTGTCTGTTTGCTTGATTAGCTTCGCCCTCTCGCCGTGAACGGCTTGCTCCTTTGGTTTCTTGTAAAAGTCGCCTTCTGGTTTGAGGTTGTCTTCGGGTTTCCTCACTTCCGCCCTGTCGCCTTTGAGGTACACAGTTTCTTGGCGCCTTCCAACAAACTCACCTTCCATTACGAGATTGTCTTGATGTCGTACGATTTCGCTTCGTTCGCCGCGATATTGCTTGAAGTTTTGCTGACTCGTGGTGACATCTTCCATTCGTCCTTCCATTCTGAGAGAGTCCTCGTGTATGACTTTCTCTGCCCTTTCACCGCGAGTAACAACCACTTTCTCTACGCTGGTCGTAAAATTCACCTTCCATTTTCAGAGTGTCCTTGTGAATGACTTTCTCCGCACGCTCTCCCCGCATTACAACAACTTTCTCCCGCTGGTCGTAAAATTCACCTTCAGAAATGAGATTGTCTTGTGGCTTTCTAATCTCGGCTCGGTCACCCTTCATGGGCACAGCTTCTTGGGGTCTTTGATAAAATTCGCCTTCTGGCTTCAAATTATCGCTTTGCCGGACTGGAACAGCTCGTTCCCCACGCTGGACATCTTCCTTTGGACGTTGGTAAAAGTCGCCCTCGGGTTTCAAGTTATCTGTAGGTTTGCGAATGTCCGCCCTGTCACCTTTCAACGGTGCTGCTTGTTGAGGTCTCTCGTAAAACTGACCTTCCGGTTTAAGATTGTCAGTTTGTTTAATTGGCTGCCTTTTCTCGCCAGGAGCTAGATCCTCTTTGGGACGTTGGTAAAACTCGCCTTCCGGCTTCAAGTTGTCAGTAGGTTTACGAATGTCAGCACGGTCGCCTTTGAGAGGAGCTTGCTGTTGAGGTCTTTCATAGAATTGACCTTCTGGTTTCAGATTGTCAGTTTGCTTGATTGGTTGTCTTTTTTCGCCTGGAGCAAGGTCCTCTTTCGGCCGCTGGTAAAAGTCACCTTCAGGCTTTAAATTGTCCGTAGGCTTCCTGATGTCGACCCTGTCACCTTTCAGTGGTGCTGCTTGCTCTGGCCTCTCGTAGAATTGACCTTCCGGTTTGAGATTATCGGTTTGCCTGATTGGTTGTCTTTTTTCTCCTGGAGCCAGTTCTTCTTTCGGACGTTGGTAGAAATCGCCTTCGGGCCGTAAATTGTCTGTAGGTTTTCGGATATCCGCTCGGTCTCCTTTGAGGGGCGCTGCCTGTTGGGGACGATCATAAAACTCCCCTTCTGGATGAAGGTTATCCCCATGACGCACCGGCCTGGCACGTTCGCCAACTGGAACTTCCTCTTTCGGCCGCTGGTAAAAGTCTCCTTCCGGTCTTAGATTATCCGTTGGCTTACGAATGTCAGCCCGGTCACCTTTGAGAGGTGCAGATTCGTGTGGCCTTTGATAAAATTCTCCCTCAGGTCGGAGATTGTCTCCATGTCGGACTGGAACTGCTCGCTCACCGGGCTTCACATCCTCTCTCGGCCGCTGGTAAAAGTCACCTTCTGGTTTGAGGTTGTCAGTTGGCTTCCGAATATCAGCTCTGTCACCTTTCAATGGCGCAGCTTGTTGTGGCCTTTCATAAAACTGACCTTCTGGCTTGAGATTGTCCGCCTGTTTGATCGGTTGCCTTTTTTCTCCAGGAGCAAGGTCTTCTTTTGGGCGCTGATAAAAGTCGCCTTCTGGTTTGAGGTTATCAGTTGGCTTGCGAATGTCAGCACGATCGCCCTTCAATGGAGCTGCTTGCTGGGGTCGGTCATAAAATTGACCTTCAGGATGGAGGTTATCAGTTTGTCGAACTGGCTTGGCACGCTCACCCATCACGACATCTTCTTTGGGACGCTGGTAAAAGTCGCCTTCCGGCTTCAAGTTGTCTGTAGGCTTGCGGATATCAGCACGGTCACCTTTAAGAGGAGCTTGTTGTTGTGGTCTTTCATAAAACTGACCTTCTGGCTTGAGATTGTCAGTTTGCTTGATTAGCTGCCTTTTTTCGCCTGGAGCAAGGTCTTCCTTTGGACGCTGATAAAACTCGCCTTCCGGCCTGAGATTATCTTCGGGCTTGCGGATATCTGCTCGCTCGCCTTTTGTGGGGGCTGCTTGTTGAGGTCGTTCGTAAAAATCGCCCTCTGGACGCAAATTGTCCCCATATTTGACAGGTCTTGCTCTTTCCCCGTGGACAACTTCCTCTTTCGGTCGTTGATAAAAGTCTCCCTCTGGACGAAGGTTATCTTGGGGCTTTCGAATATCAGCTCTGTCTCCTTTCAAAGGAGCCGCCTGCTGAGGTCTGTCATAAAACTGACCTTCTGGATGAAGATTATCAAGTTGCCTAATCGGCTGTGCACGCTCCCCAGCCCCAGCTTGCTCCTTTGGTCGTTGGTAAAAGTCTCCTTCCGGTTTCAAATTATCTTGGGGTTTTCTTATATCAGCTCGTTCTCCTTTCGTGGGGGCAGCTTGTTGTGGTCTGTCGTAAAACTGACCTTCTGGGTGGAGATTGTCCAGTTGCCTAATTGGCTTGGCACGCTCACCAGCACCAGCTTGCTCTTTTGGTCGTTGGTAAAAGTCGCCTTCTGGCTTGAGGTTATCTTGCGGCTTTCTGATATCCGCCCTGTCTCCTTTAAGCGGTGCAGCCTGCTGTGGTCTGTCGTAAAACTGACCTTCAGGATGAAGATTATCAAGTTGCCTGATTGGCTTGGCGCGCTCCCCAGCACCAGCTTCCTCTTTAGGTCGCTGGTAAAAATCGCCCTCAGGCTTGAGGTTATCTTGAGGCTTGCGAATATCTGCTCGATCTCCTTTCAATGGCGCAGATTGCTCAGGTCGACCATAAAAGTCTCCTTCCGGTCGGAGGTTATCTCCATACTTGACTGGTTTGGCACGCTCTCCAGGCTGAACTTGTTCCTTTGGTCTTTGATAGAACTCTCCTTCCGGTTTCAAATTGTCATGGGGCTTACGAATATCAGCGCGGTCACCTTTCAGTGGAGCAGCTTGTTGAGGCCTATCATAAAACTCTCCTTCCGGTCGAAGATTGTCTCCGTATTTCACGGGTCTTGCACGTTCCCCTGGACCAAAGTCTTCCTTCGGTTTTTGATAGAAATCTCCTTCCGGCTTTAGATTGTCTTGGGGTTTGCGTACTTCCGCTCTGTCCCCTTTGAGAGGCGCAGATTGCTCAGGCCGTCCATAGAATTCACCTTCAGGTTGTAAATTGTCTGTTTGCTTGACAGGTCTTGACCTTTCTCCAGGAGCCAAGACTTCTTTAGGTTTTTGGTAAAAATCCCCTTCCGGCTTCAAATTATCTTGGGGCTTGCGGATATCTGCACGATCCCCCTTCAACGGCGCTGCCTGTTGTGGCCTGTCATAAAACTGACCTTCTGGGTGAAGGTTATCCCCGTGGCGAACAGGCTTCGCTCTCTCACCTGGACCAAAGTCTTCCTTTGGTTTTTGGTAAAAATCCCCTTCGGGCTTCAAATTATCTTGGGGCTTGCGGATATCTGCACGATCTCCTTTCATTGGAGCAGCTTTCTGGGGCCTCTCGTAAAATTCTCCTTCAGGATATAAATTGTCCCCGTGACGAACCGGCTTGGCCCTCTCTCCCGGAACAACCTGATCCTTTACAGGCTTGTAAAAGTCACCTTCGGGCTTGAGGTTATCCGTTGGTCGGCGGACGTCAGCTCGCTCTCCCTTGTAAGTCTGGTACATTTCCCTATTGACTGTTGTCGAGCTGAACTCACCTTCCATTGTCAGATGGTCCTCGTGTTTCCGAACGTCGTACCTTTCCCCACGCGACACCGACTGGAAGTCTTTTCTTGACGTCGTCGACTCGTCAAACGTCCCTTCCAACCGGATATTATCAGCATGGACGATTTTCTCAGCTCTTTCACCTTTAATTGGAGCTCCCTGTCGAGGCCGGTCATAGAAATCTCCCTCCGGGCGTAAATTATCATCATGCTTCACAGGCACAGCGCGATCAGCCTTGGGCGCCGGCTGCTTCTCTTTTCCATAAAAATCTCCTTCCGGCTTCAAGTTATCTTTGTATTTCACCGGCTGTGATCTTTCACCAACAGGCGCCGGCTGCTTCTCCTTTCCGTAAAACTCTCCTTCCGGTTTGAGAGTTGAATCGTACTTTTTAATCTCTTGCCTTGTAAGCGGAAACTCTTTGTATTCTCGCTTCGCGGTTGTTTCCAGGATCATATCACCTTCCTGTTTCGTCCAGGTATTTTGCCGTTGAATCTTCGGCCTCTCCGGCCTTGTTTTTTCGTCATAGTCCAACCGACTCGTTGTCCTGTACTCTGTCGTTCCCTCGACCTTCAAATTGTCTACGTGCCGAACTGGTGCCACTCGAGGGTAGACCAAATACGTTGTATCCTGCTGACCTACTGTTTCCCCTTCGTGTTTCTCTAAATACGTCGTCGTCGTGTAGTTTTCGTCAGCGACCGCAACTGACTTGACATTATTGCTGTCTCGACTCTCAAAAGTTGTTTTGACATCGTAAACATCTTCGACCATCGCCTGGCCCACTTTCCTCGTTGAGTCAGTCTTCCTCGTCAGCAGTTTTGTTTGCTCGTCCCGCTGGCGAGCAGTGATCTCCTCAAATTTAAACGTTTGCCGGTCTGAGCTCCTTGTTGTGCTCTCAATTTTCTCGGCCACTTCTACCTCAGAGTTAACATCCGCCGCTTTAAACTCTGTAATCGACTTTTCCACGTCTTCCGTTGTTTCAACGCCTTGCTCGCTGATCCGAACGATTCCTCTCGAAATCTCGCGCTCGTGGATGCCCTTCACCTGGGCAGTTCTCAGGGATTTTTCGTAATTGACGCCATAGACAGTCTGCTCCGTAGTGAGCTTCTCGAGCTGCGCCTGCGCTTTAATTTGGTCTTCAGTCTGCTGCATCGACGACTTTGAATGGGTCACAACAGTGAGGCCCTGGACGTCCCCGTAATCGTGAGTCGTTCCGCCAGTCATCGTCTCCATTTGCGAGCCGCGGTACTGATGCCGCCTTCGCTCATCTTGAATCACAGACACGGCCGAGGTCTCTTCGACGATTGTCGACTCTGTGGCTGTTGAACTGCTCAGAATATTCTCTTCCGTTGTGGACGTCGACAGTTTACTGGATTTGTGGCTTTGTTTGACTGTAACCGGGGCGGGTCCTCCAGAAAAGGTGATTAGCTTGCCGCCCCTCATGATTACTTTAGTTTCGCCAGGTTGAAGGCCGTGATTGGTTATCTCGTCGAGTCGAGTTGTTTTTGACGTAGTTTTCTTTGAATCTTGAACATCCCGCACATCTGTGTTTTCTTCGTAGACTGTCGTAGTCGTACTGCTTTGGGTTGTCGATGACTTGTCAGTCAAGGGACGAGGTCCTTTCGGATGTTTAGTGATAACAGGGGCTGGACCACCAGATAATGTTATCAGTTTACCACCCCGCATGATTACTTTTGTTTCCCCAGGCTTTAGGCCGTTATTTGTGAGAGACTCATCGACAACCTCGGTAGCGGACGTGGTGCTTTTCCGCTCCTGACGGTTTTTCACTGTCGAGGAAACTGTGCTCGAGTCTTCCAAACGAGTTACTCGCTCGCCAGCACCTTTGACAACGTTTTGGGAAGTCTGTGACGTGACCACAGGTGGTTTGTCACCTTCATAAACGTATGTTGTCGTCGTGGACGTTGTAATTAGGTCGCCATCACGGGTTATCTGCGCCTGGCTATTTGTCGTCCTCCCCTGCATACTTTCATATGTTTCAGATACAAATTCTTGAGTTCCCCCAGTGACCGAAGTAACCAGTGGCGCAGGTTGCTCAGGTCGACCATAAAAGTCTCCTTCCGGTCGGAGGTTATCTCCATACTTGACTGGTTTGGCACGCTCTCCAGGCTGAACTTGTTCCTTTGGTCTTTGAT
>VICI01002609.1:0-15939 GCA_019593645.1 Akabosia matsudoensis
ATTTTAGAACAACAAGGGAATTTCAATCCGTATGGTTGCTGGTCGTGCAACGAAAAACTTTTCCCAAAAAGCGTATCGTAGTTGTAGTCTGATAAGAATGCTATTATTTGCAATCCAGCGCCATATGTGCACCCAAAATGGAAATATTTGCTTTTAAATTAAGTGTGGAAATTATGTGTGTGGGAAAGGTATGGAACGGACGAATTTCCAGCATTATGAAACCGTATTTATCCTGAATAAAAATGTACCCAGGACATAATCTACGAAAAGTTCATTTTTTTCTGTTTGTTTTTCAGAAAAAGACAATATATCATTGGAGAATGGCATTAGCAATGGCACTGCACGCAAGGCACAGTTACCAGAGGTGGTTGGCGGTCCCAGTAAGTATCTAAAAGCCTGTTCCAAGGGCCTACTGCTAAAAACAAGTGAGAAGAAGGGTCGATTTGTTGTGGCCAACGAGGCATTTCGCCCAGGAGATGTGATCCTTGTAGAGAAAGCATATGTTTCTGTTCTCCTTCCCCAACATTATCATCTTCAGTGCTTCCACTGCTACTCACCGTAAGTGTAATTCACGTAATTTAACTCAACGTTGTTTTGAACATCTATTCCAGAACGTGATACTGAACCACGAGGTACTTGTTAAATCAGAAACTTTTATGAAGCAAATATATTTGAGTTAATGCAAGGCACAAATATTACACATGTAAGGATGCAAAGAAGTGTCTGTCGGGTTGGATAGCTAGAGAGGTGCAATAAACGAGGCACATACTTGGAGGGAACGATTTCAAGGTGTCATGAATAGTCCACCATAAATTACTTTCTTATGCTTCAGCAACCGCGTTTTTTCCCTGATCACCACCCACAGCGTGAGTGCCCCAGTAGCCTCCAACAGTTCTAAAATTGCTTGCAACAGGGATACTAGGCGGTGTATCAAATACTACGGAAGAAAAGGAAATGAGGTTTTCTCTTAGGACTTGTGGAAGGTATAGGGATTCTTATTTTTAATATTTTAAATAAATGACATTAATTTGCGTTCGTGTTTCGCAAAATTAACATACACTGGCACTACATTGGTGCGTCAAATGTGAGTTGTCACATCCAGAGATTTGTTGGGGAAATATGTTTCTACCTTAACAAAATAATATGGTTCGCAAACTCGTCTGAAGTAAACTAGTCGGGAGCATTCGTTTCGACATATTCAGCTTTTCAAATATGGGCAATTCGCTCTGCTATACGATAACGATTTTCGAATACTCTAAAAAATGAATAACTATGTATGAAAAAATATAAAAAAGAAAGTTGTACTACATAATTGCTTTATGCATTAAGTCTTTGTGCATTATGGCTAAGTGTTTCAGGACTCTTCTGGTACCTTGCGTGTATATTTTGTGGGCAAACATTGTGAAACCTAGCGGGAAAACAAATGTCTCCTGATTCAGGAGTCCTGAAACTCTTTTGGATTTTTCTCCATGAACTCAGATAGTTCAGCCTTGACATGGTTTATTCCTTTTGATCAGTGATACGCTGCTGGCAATAAGATATACATGTGCAAAACGCGTGTGACCAAGTTCATAGCTCTCGTTTGTCTGAACGTCAACATTGTGACAGGTCTTTAGATTTAGCTTTCAAACAGATTTTCATCTCGTTTGCGTTGAAGGACCTCAAGAACTCCATTGCCAGGCTTTGATGCTATATTATGAAGATACAATAAAACGTTAAAAATGTGTCTAGTGAAATAAGGTTTTCTACCAAGTGAATATCAAGAAGAAATATTTCTATCTTACCCAATAATGATATTTGAAATTGCCGTGAAATATCAGCTATCAGTATCGTTATTTCGAGCTAATTGAATAGAAATTCGAACTGTATCAAATCCTAGATCGCTAATCGAAATCATTTCCAACCACAATATCCTGAGAATGGTAGAAAAATCTAAACCTTGGTCGCAGTGACCAAATACAGGAAGATCAAATATGCTGAACTGTCTTGTTTTCAATTCAGTTTTGTGTTTTGTGAATGCACATAATGACTTCAATCTTTTTGCTCATGTTGCTCAATATGACACCATTTTTTTCCAGTTTGGAAGCTCCCGTGATGTGCTCAACCTGTGCGTATGTATCGTATTGCTCCACTGACTGCATGGCTAAGGCTTGGAGTTCTCACCATCGGTATGAATGTGGAACACTAGGGGCTCTAAAACATTCTGGAATCTCAGTAATTTGCTATATGGCATTGCGAATTCTAACACAAGTAAAATCAACAAATTTTTTCATAAGTAAAACAAGCAGCAAGCAACAAAATTAAACGTATGTTCATTAACTCAGATGAACCCGAAGCAAGCTCTCGACTGGTACAACTTTGTTGTTCCGCAGCCTACCCAGTTTGAATCACCACCGCCTGAAAATTTGAATAATAACCAAAGCAAATTGTCAGCCTTAGGGGGTTAGTTCCAATGTGGAATAAACAAAACTGTAAAACTCTATTGATTCTATGAGATTTTTTTACAGGCGTTACGGAGGAGTACAAAACAGACCATACCGCTTTATTCAAGCTGGTGACACATAGTGAACTACGAGGAGCGGAAGCCGATTTTCATCAGCAACTTATGGTGGCCTATTTATTGAACATTTTAAAGAGCACCCCGTATATCAGCGAAATATTGCAGCTAAGTAAACTCCCAGGTATTAGAACATACAGCTGAATTGAATTGTGATTACGTCGCGAGTATTTCGACTTCTTAATCAATAAATTCTTCGAAAACATGATTCTTAATTGTAATTTCAGTTGCCCAAGTTGACCTGCAAATTGGCCTTATCCTACATCGGTGCTTACAATTTTTACAGTTTAACACACATGAGACCTCTGCCTGGAACCCGGATTTACCCAAGGACAACTCAATAGGACTAGGGGGTGGTCTTTTTCCAACGTTGGCTTTGTTCAATCACTCTTGCAATCCCGCAATTGTCCGGTATGGTGAATGCATAGCCTTTTTTTCCTTTCTCTGTTGTTCCCTATCACTAACGCATACACAAGGAAAAGTAGTTCAGGGAATGTCTAACTTTCACTTTTCTCGTTACGGTTGTTGGTAGTGACACACGCCCTACAGAGCACGGGGACACCAGTTCCACTAGAGTGCAATAATATAGTGCTATTTTCGCTGTCCGATATATTCTAACTGGCTAACTATACAATCATGAACATGAATTCAAGTGAGATATGAAGTCCAGTTACGTAGGTACGGTTCATTAATTTGTGCACGGGGCCTTTCTGACGTTCCTATCGAGTTCTAGACGATATATACATAATTACGTACGTATTACTCGTTGAAATGGCATTTACGTACGTGCCTCATTCAAGCCAGGGGATCAATAATGAAAAAGTACCCATGGTCATTCGGCTTTGCTCATTTCCGATTTTAGCACACGAAAATAGGTGATTACTTCAAGTCAATTTACCCGGATATGAACCTCAAATTCACACGCATTTCACAACCCATTCAGTTCATTTTCGTATAGCGCTCTCTACTGTAAAAAAAATCGCTATTTTACAAGTAGCGGTTTGGTAATTGGTTGATAAAAATCCTTATTAGACTGCTTGATTGAACTGTTCCTTATGCACCAGTTCCATTATATATATATATAGACAAGACAATGCTATACACCATCAAAAAATTGAATTCAGAAAAGTTTACGGGAAAAATATTCTACTAGATAGAGAAATTTTTTATATACTCTTTGGTAGTGTATGGCAATTCAGATCCAGGCCGTTACATCTTTTCTAAGTACTTTTGACCCATGTAAAAGGAAAATGACAATTGTAAAGAAAACTTGACTCGCGAGCGCGCTAAGAGAAAATACACACGATGCTTTTGACAAATATTGTGAAAATCCAGACCGTCATAGGTTATGTAACTACTTTGCAAGCGTTTGAGGCATCAACTATATTATTTTAGTCAATTTACATATGTAGCTGTAACTATTTAGAAAACTCTAGTAATGTTAAATGAATGACTTAACTAAGCATTCGCAGTGATGGCATGTTCTATAGGTTCCTTGAAACACGTATTTGGTCGAGCAAGAAAAGTTAAACACATATACGCAGAGTAAACCATGTAATTTGTGTCTTGCGATTGCTGTTGGCTGCTTTCTCTGGCGTAGAAAACGTCAACGGAAAAGGTCTCTGCAATGCCATACAGAGAGTATACACCGAATTTCTTTTAGTCTTCCCAACAATTTTTTGAGGGATTTCGTTCTTATTTTTTTAGTAGTTATATATTTCAAAACATTGTTTTTTACGAAGGGAACTTGTGTCCTTCCGTTCAAACGGAAAGAGTAAATGCGGTTCTTTATGTAAATTCGCATATATATGTTGGGTGTGTACCCGAAATGCCTACACGATTTATCAAGTACACGTAAAACGGCTCTACATCTTCAGTTTTGTTGTCTGTCATATATGCCTTTCTCATTGCCAGTAGCATTCTTAGAAACACTTGTCCAGGATGCCTACAAATACTTCCTGATCTCGCGAAGACGAAAGTTGTACCCTTGAGCTGGAGACCACATTTGAAGTTCTTCTTTTTTTTCATTCATGCAGCGCATGCAGCTATACCAAGTGTTGTGATATGAACACTATAAAACTGAATTTGCTTTCCTACAAGCTTCCTTCTGGCTGTAATTCAAAATGAAAATGACATGACAGCAAAAGGACTTGGAACATGGGAGAAGAAGACGTGTTCCAGATAAAACTGTAGTGCTTCAAACAATGCACTCAAGATCTGTAATAAAATGTTTGAGTGTGCACTGCTAAGTAATGGAAAAGGATTAAGAGGTCTTTCAACAAAACCTGCAGAGTAGTTGCATTGTTTGTGTTTTTTAGCATTAACAAAATCATGTCTTTGGCTGGAAACAAGATCCACACAGAGAGAAAGAACAAACAAATTCATGTGATACAAAACAAATTAGTTTGAAGAAAACATGCCCATTCGAGAGAGCAAAAAAGGATTGCGTCAAGCATATTATAAGCTTATTGAATCATAATCGGCCTTCCTTTGCTTAGTATGTTGACATTTTGTAGGCGTCTCCCCTGAAACGCAACAACTGATTAACTTCAAACGTCATTAGACACCAAAATTAATTTAATAAAAATGCTTGTCAACGAGCCAAAATTCGTCCATATGAGTTATCTTCTAATAAGAATTACACGTTTTGACGAAATTGGGAATTTGACAGAAATGACGAAACTAAAACTAATCGAATTCCCTCTGTAGTTAATTGCAGTTTTTGAAACGAATAGTAGATAATTTTTATGAAATTCAGGAAAGCTCAAAAAAGTTTAAGAAATTCAAGCCTAACTCTAACATATCGCAATGCTTAATTGAGCGTTACAGCGGTTTAGTATAGTATCTATATTGCGGCATCTTTGCATTTGTCTGATAATACTGCAGTTTAATTGAATTATATTACGAATAAAGATTGGTTCATTAATTGGGTTCGTCTTACGTACTAAGTGTTTTTGCTATACTGCTACTACTAGCCAGTTTTTGTGTAACACCCGTCTACATGAATATGCATACTCCAGCAAAAGAGTTGTATATAGGTACTTAGATATTTTGTACCGCGTTTGGGGTTTACAAAAGAAAGTATCGCAAGGATTCATCCTAAGTACTGGCAGCTGCGTTACAGAGAAGAGAAAAGTGATAATATGGGCAAATTGTAAAGAAAATCCCTATAAACTGCATGCCTTGACGTTGAATTGTATTGGCTACCTTTCTTTTGCAAAACTGCCATAAAGTTTATCAAGAAGAATTGTATGGTTTGTTGGAGCGAGTTTTCTCTTTTGTGTAGGATTGGCGGATGTGACATACATATATGCTTCAGGATATTATCTTCCTTATGTTATCTAAATGGTTATGTGATAAGCGTGTGGTAGCGTTTGTTTGCTGAGTGTAGTATATAGTGTGGTGGTAGTAAAATATTAAAATGCAGGCTCCGAAGTAGACTAGTGAAAGCGAGACGATGAAAAGAGGATTAGCGAGGATTTCTGGAAGACTTCTACAGGAACAAGCTTTATGACAAGACTTCCTTTCACTTTTTCCGTGTACCTTGACAAAATGGCTGCTAAAAATCAAATTATACGCAATTTAGATCTTCAAGAGAACCTTTTATGTTTCGTTCTTCGATGTTCGCTATCGCTTAAATTCCGACAAAAAAAATCCCAAACAAGCAGTATATTTTCATACTGATACTTACTAGATTGCAGCTTGGCATGGTGAATGGTAAAATGAAAGATATGTTGTTTTCTCACCAGGTATTTCGTCAATGATACTGTCGTTGTGCGCATAGTTCGACCCATACGTGCTGGAGAGGAAATCACTGAAAATTATGGCCCCTGTTTCACAACAACCCCAAGGTCAGAAAGACAACAAACACTTTTGGGGCAGTTTGGATTCAACTGTGATTGCATTGCGTGCATAGAAAACTGGCCTACTTTTGACAACCTGAAAACGAGCACACTCAAGTTTAGGTGTGAAAACTGCGGAGCGTACATATGTCAAGCGGATGAAAATATGGGCCTCCTCTTTAAATGCGGCCGATGTTTGAAACCCGTCAACGTCCTGAAGAGCTTAAAGTCACTCCAAGAGTCTGAGGAAAAATTCAAGAAAGCAGTAGACTTCATTGAAAACGGAGACGAGAATAATGGCCTAGGAATTCTTCTCGAGAATATAGCCTTACTGGATCGGTATCTTATGTCGCCATTGAAGGATTTACACATGTGCCAAGAATATGTCCGGAAATGTATGCTCAATTCTGGCAACCAAGCTTGTAAGCTAGCCTATTGGGACCCAGAAATGGCATGAACAAAACAATAATTTACAGCGAGTGTTTATTCTGTCAAAAGGAATTTTTCATTTGACGTTTTTTAAATCTAGGTAATATATTTGCATGCATCTTATGAATGGAAACATTTTTTGTGAGGAGACTTTATCCAATAGTTGATTTTGAATAGATATAATAAATTGGTTTTAATCATATTTGCATCAAAATGAGACCTTGTTAGAATCAGGAGCGTATCCATCTTAAAATTGAATAAAACTCCCGCAACGAAACTCCACCATTTCAGTTGGTTTTTTTTAGCCGCAGCCTTATTCCTAACCACACCTCAGATTCAGATTTATACATGATTAGCATGTCAGGTTTCATACATCAATTTTCAATGCTTGATACATATAAATTGACTGAATTTCTGGTATTCTGGTATGCAAGATTTTTTTATGTCAGTTTTCGCAATAAAAAATGGAAAACCGGGACAAACGCAAGGTGAAAAGGTGATATCATATTGGGAAGAAGGCGAGGATCCTCTACGGTACACATCCGAACGTGTAAATAGGTACATCTATCATGTCACGTTGTGATGGTTCACTGAGCAGTAACGGTTTTCCCAATTGTAAAAAAAAACATTTGGCAAATATGCTCACTACAATGAGTGGGCTTCATGCGGTTTACAAAGTCAAGGATTTTCCGAGGGAAGCTTTTGAACGGAGGAAATTGAATTGAAATACCACGGCACAGACAAAATAATGGATTTCGGAACATAAGGGCTTAACGCTCAGCAATCGGATCAGATGCACATACTTTCCACATAAAATTCGGTAAATACTGCCTTCAAGCCGCATACCGGGTTTTTTTCAGCGAGCGGTGAAAGCGATGCCATAATGCTCTGCTTGCTTCTTACCGATTGTGTGTAGTCATGTTGAAATAATCCTTCCGGTAAAAAAAAAATGTTAAAAACGAGGTGATACGCGTTCAAAACCGTGAAAGCTTTAAGTAAATAAGATCGTTTTATTTAACGTTGGATTATATCATATTTTTCAACAATTGTATTTATACTTAACATTAACATTATACATAAATCAGAGCAGTTCATCATACCTTATAAGTTACCTATGCTTCTTTGTGCATTTTTTTCTCAATTCACAACATTTTTAATCAGAACATTTTTATCCATTAGCGTCGCATTTAATCATTCATACAATGTGTTTTGGTGAGTTTACAAAAGTTGCTTGAATATGGCACACTTAGCAAATTGTGAGTTTTGATACGTATCTTGAGAATGGCACATTAAATATTTTGGAATGCTGGCAACAAATGGATTTAGATAATCAGCCTTACAGTCAACTTAAAATCTTGAGGACATGAAAATACAAGATACTTCGAATTAATTTACTTCGAATAAATATAACAAAGAATGACAAAGATATAGGCTGCTGAAGATAAATAAAACTAGAAAACACAAACATGCTAGGAACTTGAATCATAGACTTTCACTCATACACACTAGACGCATACGTGGCATTAAATTGTAGTAAAAATTCCTTATCCCTAGTGGGAGTGTTATTAGTTGTTAGTAAAATGGATGAACTGGATACAGAGGCCTGAGTTAGTTTGCAAAACAATGCGATATGGATTTATTAAATCGAGAAAAAGCAACTTTGTTTGTAATAAACTAATGTAATGACCCAATCGCTTTAATTTTCAATGATTGCTTATGTTACGTCGAACACAGCACCTTGCACTGGGTGAATCACAGATTCTTTTTTTCCCCATGTGGTATACGGAAGTTGGATTTCGTAAGTTTTGTTAGTGCTTGAGTGTCTTTTCCGCTTTGTGGACCGTCAAACTCAATATATATGTTGAACAACTTTCTTTTTTTTTTAGAGTAAAACATGAATAACACATTAGACATATCCTGATAAATTTAACTTTTGTTTTCAAGATCAGAACAAATACTACACAAACGACGAAAAAATATTATTAAAAAAATATTTTTGTGCGCTGTGATACGTTTTGTCGAAGAATGAAAGCCTTATTTCATATAGAATGTGTGTGAAGTGCACGGATTACAGGTTTAGAGTATATTTCCAGTACAATATCCATAATCCTATGTTGATATGATGCAACTTATCAAAATCAGATTAGTAATGATTAACACGCTTGAGCTACTCAATAGTTTGGCCATTTACTAACTTTTGTTCCTTTTTTTTCTTCATTAGTATGTTAGACTTTGAACAAGCAACGCCAACGCGGTATCCTGTAAGAATGTAAACATGTCAACAAGCTTTCAACGCACATCTCATATCTAACAAGGGAAAAACTGGAACGGAATTTCTTCCAATACATTGGTTTCTTCTTTTGCAGGCATGTAATTTTGATGGCTTTTTGGACTTTTCATGAAAAATATTACACTGAAAAGCTAAAGGATGTTTGAACAACTACGGAGAAAGCTGCTTTTCTAGAAAACCCTCGACTAGACAAACGAAATGAACAGAACATGGTAATAACGAATGTATCTTATTATCTTCTAGTTGGAAGATTCCCATTACTCTAGATCTCGGTAAATATTATGTTTTGATTTTCTCCTGAATTGTCTCTCGTCACATGCTCAGTGCATATGTGCTTTCATGTGCAACTTATTACCAACAACAATTGATTTCCCGAAGCTAGTTTTCTCGTTCTCTTTTTCTCTTTTTTGATGTACGCGCCTACAAAAACATGTTTTTGTAAACGCAGTTTCTATCATTAATCAAGTATACAAGAATTTTGGAGTCATAGTCCATAACAAGCCCGTAAAATTAACGCTCATCTCTGGAATAACAACATTTGATTGATGCCTAACAATTAGTTATTAATAATATGACTTTGTAGATGGATAGAGTTTTCTTAAAGACGGTAGCACTTTTAAACTATTAATTATTAAGTATGGCTTAAGAAGACAACTGAAGACCATAGAGTGAAGGAGAATAGATATGGTGACAATGTACGCATTAGTTTTTAATCCGATGGCATCCCATAAAAATCGATGGTTACTTACTGATCCCCTTCTCTTCTACGCATCGGGGCTTGACTTTGAGAGCGCCAGGAGTATCATGGTGAGTTCCTTCTTGCTGATTTTGCCATCCCGGTTGAAGTCACATCCTTGGAGGATCGTATCTTCAAACTCAGCTAAGTCCTGTGCATCATAGTCCTTCAAATAGAAAAAAAATAGTTGAGGATTTGGAAGCTTGTAAATAAAATATGAAAATGAAGCATATATTCTGTATATCTTCGGCACTCGTCGGTAAATACAATTACTGGGTAACAGATTTGTGAACATATACAAACTCATTAGGAAATCGAAATACATTACGTGTGGACCCATCCATTAAAGAGACTGGAAATGAGACAATATCCTCACAAAACAATAAACGAAATTGCTTTCTCTACGATAACCGATAAACAGATAGCCTCCAATGAATTGCATTATGTAGTTGGCTTTGTTTTATTGCATACTTTCTGTTCACTGTTACACAGAACCTATATGAACTTACTAAAAGCTGCTATAACGTTTAAAATATTCCTATAGTGTTTAAAAACAGCAAACACTAACATGAAGAACATATAATACAACAAGTCAACTTACCCGTTTGGCTAGTTCCAAAAGGTCCTTCAAGAAACCTCTCAGCTCTTCATTCTCAATAGTTCCATTGTTATCCTAGGAAAAAAATGTATAATGAAATGTAAATTCAGAAATCTGTACCATATGCTACCGAGTTCAAAAACAATATTATTGAGTTTTACCCGGTCGTATAGAGCAAAAACTCGTTCGATGTCATCCTTTGTAAGCTTGGTAGCTCCCTGTAAGATTAAAAGTCAATATATACTCATGTATTATGGGAAATCACATTAGGCCACTTATAGGAATTCTCTTTGAGGCTGTGAGAAAGTGCTGTTGATTCTGAAGCAGGTGAATTTTACGTAAATTAGCTATCAAACCATTATAATTTCAATGCAATGCAGTTAGTAGTTAAGTATCAAACAATTGTTCTCATCATCACTGCACGCGACATCATCGTATTTGTTCTTCAAAGAAATCGTTATTTCATTATTTCATTATTATTTCATACTCTCGGAAATTCAGGGTAAAAACTGAAAATTCCTCCAGTGAGACATGCACAACGATAATTTCTGAGTAATTAGTTTGAATTGAATGTAAGATTAAACTTGATTCTTAAATCTATAAAACACGCATACTCTCGAGTGAAAGCATTACGCAAGCAGTTGTTGCAAAATTATTGTTATCAAAACCCTTGGTAATGCATACTTTAAAGCATGGTCACTTAAACCCAGCCAAGTGAGTTTCAATTTCAAACTCTGATAGCGACAAATTTTATGAGAGCTTGACTGGCTTGCATTGTATAATAACTCAGTTTAAAGATATTGACCTAGAAAATATAGTACAATATGTAAATCTTGTATAAAATGGTCAAAACATGGAAGAACAAGAGAAGGTTATCAAGGATCAAGGATGCTTGAAACTATTTTTTATCTAACCCATTTATTCAATCAAACGCATAGAGTAGCATATTATATCGACGTAGGTCAGTCTAGAAAAAATTAGGGAAAATTAAATACCTACTTAATAGAACAAGAATTCTCGAGAATAAATGTTTTAATAAAAATTCTTATAAAAAATAAAATAAAAATTCTCGAGAATTGACAAATTAAATTTGAAGCTGATAAAACTTAAGATCTTCCAATCGTGGTCTAGTATAATTACTAATTCCAGCGTACAAAAGCGTGTAAAGCCCGTAAAGCTCGCAAAAGTGAATTATAGCTATTTTCTACGCCTGGCATGCACGTAAGCCATATCTAAAATATAATTTAGGTTCTGTTAGTTGACATGGATGACAATGGTGCAATTTAGTTTTTCTCTTCATGCAAAACCCACGGTGGGAATCACAACATATGTGCATTTGCAGACATGCCCATCACAAAAATATGACACCTCATTTGCACTTCAAATGAAAGGCTCATAGAGTTGAAGAGTCTCGTCATACTTGTTCATGACAGTAGAGAAAGTGTATGGTACTTACAAACACAATTCCATCCTTTTTGCAACATCATTGACAAACAAGCAGTGTGGAAATGGACACAAGGTGTGCGGTGTATGTATTTACATTGGTAGGTATTTTTGACAATCAGGGCAAATGTACAGAGATGAAGATAACAACAATGGAAGGTAGGAAAAAAGACAAAAATATAGAATAAATACACATTGTTCACAACATACATGGAGTCAAATCAAGCTAGTACATAGCCACAGTCATATAATATGATATACGTAGTACCAAAACAGCGGGATTGACATAAATGAATATTAGAATACTCTGAGGACGGTTTGATACCGCAACTATGGTCTACTGTATTTTATCTTTATTATAGCCACGTGTTTATTTGATGACTTCTAAGCATGATACTTACATCTTCTAGGTGGAACATGAAAGCTAAAGAATACAGTTCCGGATCAGTGATTTGACGCTTTTATAGAACACTAGGAGCCAGCGATGTCATTTTGAAATGAATAAATTAACTAACCACAACAAGTTCTCTCTAAACTAAACATGATTGAAGAAAAGGCAAAAATGTAATCTAATTTCTAAAATAATTATTGGATAGATTGAATTTGGTAGAAAACCTTCGATAGTATGTATTTGTAAGGTACCTGTGACAGTTCAAAATACTTCTGGGATGTCCCAGCTTATTCATTCTGGACAGATGTATGTGTGTATTTTTATGAAATATGCTTTTAGGTTTTCTCTGTGGTAAATTAGGAAAATAACGCATCTTATATGAACATACATATTTTATAACCAGTTATGACATTAGGTTTGCCGCAAAGTCTCATACATTTAGTAATCTTCTGAAACAAGTGTGAAATGCGGGGTAAGATGACACTAACACGGAAAAATCTACTTACATGCAAGATTGTGCACTATAACCAGATAGTATATTACCTTTGCTTCTATAGGGCTTGGAATATTTCAACCTTATTGTTATCCAAGTAAACTACATTATGCAATAGTATATATTCAACAAAATACGCGCATTTATTTCTTTCTAACTAGTTTATTCGCCAAACTATCAGTATATTTTTCAGGTATACGCCCAAAATATAATGAATTCTTTTCGTACCACAATAGGATTTACTGACATCCACACGGACAGATATCTCGCACCGAGAGTTTTAAAAAATGCTTCCAAACAATGCTTCGTGTATTCGATGTACAGTATACAGACAATGACAGCAAACAATAACATAACAACATAAGATAACTAGTTCCGGAGGCTTACAATTTTCTATATTTTCAACATGCAGAGCTTTATCTTTTTTAGTGTTGACATAATATTTTCAGACAAATGCGTTTAATTTATTTAACGGACTTTCATTGCGAGGATGAATACTGTGTACAGTGAACAGTAATGTTACAGCAACACCGTGTACCTACAGTATGTCCAAGATGCCCTAAAGCTAGGAGCAAGCACACAATAGCACAGACCGCACAATGACGTGCCGTTAGTTTTTTACGGGAAACCATGAATCGATCTTCATGAATTGAATGTATTAGAATAGAAAATGTAAACGGTGCTTTGATTATAAAATCTGTTGTTTGTTTACATTAATTATTTCAAACACACTCAAGGCTCACACTGGTCGCTCCAACCAAACTAAAAATACTCGTACGAGGGCTAGAAGAGACTTTCGTCATTCTTCCGCGACCATATTTCATAGCAAAACAGCTTGACGGAAAACGCATTTGATCTATTCCGTAGGTTTGGTGGGAGAGTACATTTTACGTGGCTATAGCGGCAAAACTTCTTGAATCTACTGTACATTATTCATTATTTCTTGACCTTGACTATAGTTGGCAAATACGTTTAGTTTAGGTTCGTAAAAACATGCTCAGATGCATACCATACACAAAAATCATTGGGTTGACGACATTTCTGTTGAGTTGTTCGTATGAGAATGACCTTCACATCATTTTGATGATAAAAGAGTAAAATATTTTTCCATTTCTCGTACGTTGTATCGATACCATAACCCTCAAGAGAAAGTTGACTTGTAACTAAAGCTAGAGTAGTGAAGAAAAGATGAAGACCTAGTGACCTACACGGCAAGACTAGTTTCATGGGTAACTAGTATAGTCAATTACTCGAGATGCGTCATTTTGCACACTTCAATTTTCGTAGTCTTCTAAAAAAACACTATATCCAAACATGGGTATCTGAACAAACGGTCCTCGTCCAAAAAGACTTCATTACTTTATCATGATCTGATAGGATGAAAGCAAAAGCATATGAAAAATAAAGTGATGAGTGAAAGGGCTCACAACATACGATAAGTTAGGAAAATAGACCAAGGGAATAAACTCGACACGAGCCTAACTTGAGAAAGGCATGATATCATGAACTACAAAGACGTATTGTGCTGTGTAAGCTATCAAAAAATAAACGAATGGGCTATCTGATACTTTGAGTTTTCTTGTAAATATCTTCCCTGTGTAGTAACCTTCCTGCATGAGTTTTTGGCATTCAACAGACATATCAATGATGAAATATGGCAAGGATGCCCAGCTGTTACACGTTATTACACCCTTTTTGTATGAGCAACATATTGAAAATTTTTAAGTCTCGCATCTGCATTAGCGTTTAATGGCATGCCAATATCGTGATGGAGTATTTTAAAAAGTTGCGAACGGGATTGACTCTGTCTCCTGTAGCGAAGTTCACGTCTGCACTACTTGGTTGGTAAATACATGATAGTCATACAAAGAGTGCAATGCAGAATGAGTTTTTCTCTTAGCTCAAATTATGATGAGAAGCTCAGAATGAATCTAAACGAGCGCCTGTTTGTAGGTTTGAAGTAATTTAAAGGTTACTACCAGAAGGAAAAATGCTCAGCATAACTTTGTGCAAAAGAAACCAGCACAAACGAGTAATGAAAGATGTACAATTTCAACGAAAACTGTAAACAAAAGAATGTTGACTGATGTATACTATGCTTCCACATATCAGTAATAAAATGAAAGAACGCGCATTTTACATACAGTTTCTAGGAAAAAATTGCTCCCGAACAACTATGCTCTCGTTTAAAAACAAACATGAAACTATCTTTCAACTATGGAGAAAGTAACGTGTAATGTACAAGACGTAGGCGGTATGGTTATGGCGCTTGCTTACGCACTACTTCTCCTAAAACTATAAAAAACGTTGATTTGGAATGAGCCCTTTGTCCGTTACAACAAAAGTTGAAGTTTTCATTTTAAGGATGAGTACATAAAGAATCTTTCGTAGTCAATAAGAATATCCGCCAGCGTGACGTTTGCATCAACCATTAAAACTTGTATACTGACTTTTGTTTCACAAAATTTCTGACATATTAAATAAGAAAGCTATTTGTCTAGTTAGACCCTGCATTCAATTTTTGGGTGCGGTCCGAATTTCAGGTCTATTGCAGCAGATTCCTTAAGAGATACCGCAAGTTGAATTGGCTACATAAGTGCACTGTTTCACCAAGGACTTTTTATATAATGTATTTACGACTTAGACAATAACAGCTTGTCCAAAAAATCTGTAGCCCTCTAATACGCTGGAGTAAGTGTTTTATTATCGTTTTCTCTCTAGAATCTATCTATCACAAAAGTGGGAGAATGTAATAGCCTTTCTTTCAGTCAAGGTCTTTTATAGCTAAAATGTTTTCTTTCTGCATCACATGTCCAACTTGGACTTTTCGTTGCATTTACTCCAAGATAAGTTTGCGTATCTTACTGGGCACCACAAGGCCATTTGAATTAATGATATATTCGCCACAACTGGGAATACTTCAATAACCCCATCTAGAAGCCAGCAGCATATTATTTTCCGATATTTCTGTGCTCAATAATAATTGGGTAAAGAAAGCCTACAAACGATAATACGTATTTTTCTTGTTTTATATTCTAGAGAATATCGAGAAAAACACTTCTACGTAAAGGGCAAATTTAGGTTCTAAATGTTCTGGAAGAAAGTAGCAGACAGATCGTAGTCCCTAAACGTCAAATGTTTTACACATTTAAAGTAGCAT
>VICI01002610.1:0-15937 GCA_019593645.1 Akabosia matsudoensis
GGTCAGGTACAACACTTGCTCTTTAAAATTATTATATCCATCATGTTATCTAAAACACATTGAGTCAGCTTCTCTAGTATATGTTTACTCTATGCTCCCGAGAGTATTTACAATAATGATAGTATGCTACTTTAGCATAGTAACCACTTGAGTTTACAAAATCACACGTGATTCTCACCACATTAACCGGATGCTGAAAATGGAAAAGCACTTAAAATGGTAGTCAAATTTCAAAGTTTTAAAGATTTTGAAACGAATATTTTTGTGAAATAAAATATTTGTGAATAAGCTGCTATATTTCTTAATTCTTTGAAATGTGTGCGTACAATTGGATGTGAATCTTTCATGTTTTGATACAAAGCATATACTTTCAAGGCACAAGGGTACAGATGGGTTTCCGGTACTCTAGGACTTGCATTCTTTTTTAGCCATGAACAGCGTGAAAGATGAAAGCACTACTATTTTCATTTCCGCTTTGTAAATGTATCCAATGTCATTTTTCACTTTCACCAACTCGACGAAAAAAAACTCGGAGAGCACGGTTATTGAATGATCTCTGTCCATTTGCACTTGATCGAGTACTTGGAAGACTTTTGAAATAAATGTAAATTAGACGGACTTGTATAATCTTACGCCAGTCAACCTTTAGCATATAATAAAACTATTTATCATATCTTTCATGTTTGAGCTGATCAAAATCCATCAAAATAGTTTTAAGTCTGTACGAATGCTAAAGGTTGATGAAAAATGGAGATTACTATTCTTTGCCTTGGTTCGTCGATTACCTGTCATGTTTCTCGTACCAATCCTGCACGCATTAGATTGTTATCGTCCCTGTAGTGCAGTTTCAGCGTTTCTACATCTTGAAACCCACCACAACTAAGTAACATGCATTTTCCGAAACAAAAGAAATCCTAACACATACAGTTCTAAGACACGTGATTGCCATACTCCGTGACGCTTCCCCAGATGATCACGACATTGTCACTCATAAGCTGCATACAGTAAAAAATATGTTATTGTGCGATATGCGAATCTTGTTCCTCATTTCATTTCATTTTCTGTGACAGGTACAATTCTCCCCGGAAACTCTGAACTAAGAAAACGCAGAAGAGAAAAGATAAGGCGCCATCTGTTCATCTGTATCAGTCCATGTCTCCAGATGATAACACGATTCTTTTTCCGCCTTGTTTCCAAACTTATCCTCGACTGAGTAGGCATTTTTGTCACAGAAGAAAGCCCAAGAAAAATTATGCCACGATGACGATGCAATGAAAATAACGGATGATCTGGATGCTTTCTCGGCTCCGTTTTTGTTTCGTGGTGTGTGCACAAGAACAAAACTATCTGTTCGTATGTTTCTGCGTGTACGGATTGAACCAATTTTTCCTTTCTTTGTGGACTTGCTCACATTGTAGGCAATATACAACTAACAAGTATAATCCTTATCGCACTTACACACAAAGGAATTGATGGGACTAAGTTTATTTTCCCAGTGCTCCCTTACCATCTCTTCTTCTTTCATTCCCTGACGTCATCATCAATAATGCGATGTTAATGCCAAATGCCACACTAAAATCCCTTCACCGTAAGATCCAGAAGGAGAATCTCAGTTTTATTTTTTTTACCAAGTTTAAGTATAACTCTCAGCTAGGTGGCAATGCTACATATTAGGTTCCATTTTCACATCACACAAAGAGAAAGTATTTACACAACAATACAAAAAGTCGAGGTTCACTAGCTGCTTCTTTTCTGTTGGCTCTTCTTGTGTATGGTAATAGCATTAATGATGATGGTATGAGTTGGATGGACATTAGGGAATGAGGGACTCTTCACACAAGGGCCCAGAGAGACATAATAATGTATAGAGAAAGTAGCAAGAGTTGGTAACATCAAAGACAACAATGCTTGCAAGAGGAAAAAACTTTTCAAGCCAAGTCATGTAACACTTTGATTATTATTCCCTCATGTGTTTAAAATTCGGTGAGATTGCTATAACATGGTATATGATTACATAAGACATAAGTTGTAGAGTTATGCTAGACGTAGTGGAGAAAGTCTTTGTCAAATGGAGAGCTTAATGTTTACTTGTACTTTTATAGAGAAACTTTAACTACGTATTTCATGAAGATTTTGCCTTTCCACTTACTCTTGTGTAATGCATACCATACAATGATTCCAGATGGTCAGAATTTCTCAAACTTGGTGGAATATAATAGCCTTTTTTGCTTGAGTGTAAACTGACTGTAAACTACATACTATCCTATAGTCTATGGCAAGTTGTGTGGAAATAATGATGTTATGCTTCGCCCCAAAAAATGAATGTAAAATACTTCAAGTACACACAGTTTGTAGAAAATCTAGTATGTACCTTGATAGTGAGAGAAAGTATAGGATCCCGGATATGACGTCAATCCCTACACTGTGTCTAGTAATGCTTACTATGAAAGCTTTTCAGGATGAAATCTCGACAGCTACTAAACCAATGTGTTTGCCAGTACAAGCTACATAGATAAATTTTGCGCTCAGTGTCCTCCCCAAGTTCTGGAAACATGCAGGTCTTTAAGTTTTGAGAAAAAACAAAAGTTTTATTTTGAAGCTAAGACTCGGCAAGTTTTCATGTATATTTAATTTTACAAGTGCCTTGGCCTTTGCAGCTGCCTTTTTAAATTCATTCACGCATTTTACGTAATAAGATATACAATTAATATAATACGCTAAACACAAAATGTTCGTAGAAAATAGGCAAAGGTACTTCAAATTTGATGCGAGATTTCTTACGGAGAATCCAGTACACACTGTCAAGTACAATGCTTTTGGCCGGAGGGCAATGTTGATGATTCAATAGGCATGGCCCATAATGCACTCCAGATACCTCCAGAACTTGGAACAACTCCTACTTCATAAAGCGTATAAACATGGCGCTTTTATTGTTGGAAAAAGTTTTAGCTTTTTCCTTAGAGTTCTAGGGTTTCAAGTTTTTGTTCCTACCTAGAAGCTGAGCATTTAAAAAGGAAGATTCAAAAAAGGCCAACGACCGAACTCTAACAGCCGTTTGCGCTTATTCGAAGTGAACTAATGCAATAAGCGGATATGAAAGCTGTGTTCGGTTCGGTGTTACTTACATTGCGAACTTGGAATAATACTATTAGAATGGTGGATCAGGATTTTTTGCAGTTAGGTTTAGTATAGGATTAAAATGTGGGTTTGCGAGTCGTAACTTATGTGGGTTCACATGAAGTCGCCACAAAAAAAGCGAGAGATGGAAAAATACTATGTTCGCAATAAAATAACACGGAAGACTAAAACCACGCTACATTTCCGAGTAAGTACCATGTTGTGTTTTATATTGCTGAAACGACATCGGAGATCGGAGGTGACTATATTTTATTTTTTCGGACAAGATCACCACATGAAGCCAAGCAGAAAATTAAAAACAAATTTTCATTGTAGAGTGAAAAGAGGATTAAATAGTAGTAAATTTAAATCAGACTTGTATACTGCTCGAGACTCAACAACGCGCTGTTAGGCTTAGTTTTTTATGTATTTTCCTAACGCTATCCCTTTACAGTAGTTCAAAGTACTGGGTACATACTAAACCAAAGAACACGCAACGGCTGAATACAAGAACAGGGGCCCTAATCCCAATAAAAATTTGAGGGATCAATCTTTGACGCTAATCACGAATAACACATTTGTTTGTGGGGCAAAGCCTTACCGGTTGATATACGGGAACGATTTTTAAAGGTACTCCCCCGCCCTTTAGTGTGGCGCGAAGCGCGCAGGTTGGGTTTGGTTCACTTTGGAAACCACTAAATCTCATTAGTAACGAAACGGGGTTACCCATACAAACATTAGCGGTATTCATTTGGTGGCTTTTAAGGTTTTAAGACCGAAAAATTCAAATAAATTTCGTGAAAAATATTTTAAAAAATATCTCCATTAGCCACCCGTAAGAAATGAAGTATCGTCAACTTTTTTTTCAGCCAGATTGAATTTGAGTTCTTAATTTAAAGCTTCGTAGTAATCTTATTAGCTCTGAATTTGAAATCCGCGCCATGGCGGCTAAAAACAAACTAGCTTTTAAGCTACATTAGTAGCTGATCAGCGGCCAAATGAATACCACTATTAACTTTCGATAGCTGATTCGCCGTAAGTAAGCCTTTGTCCCAAAACAAATGCGTTATTTGTGGCCAGCGTCAAAAACTGAACAAGATAGATTCCTTCTTTCCCCATTTGGTTTGGGGCCGCAGTTCTTGTATTGTTCTGTCGCAAGCGCAACTGTATCAGCAACTGGTTTCGTATAGAGCAGCATTAATTTCTCGATAATATTCCTTCAATTTTCGGTAATACTCAAATAAAACAGAACTTGTCATTTTTTTTAAAAGCGTTTAAAGGGTTCCACGGCCGAGAACTCTAAAAAGACTGAACGAGATTTCCCTTCTGAAGGTTTTGAAACATATTGAAATCTTGAGGCAAATAGAAAATATAATAGATTTACATACAGTGTAAATCTATTGAAAATATATTATATTTTCTTTCCATTCATATCTCAAATTAAGAGTTATCAAGGGAATTTTCACCTGAATGAACGCTTCTGTGGCGCAGTTGAACGAAACTTGATACGAGTTAGAGAGCCGTTGGTGTAATATTTTTTTAATAACTGACTACATGACTGTTTTATACTTGGTCTCCGTAACAATCAACCTGTGTGTCGCACAATGCTAAAATATATAGTTCTCGATGAGAAAGTACGATAACACGGTAACATGCATAATATATGATGTTGGACTCCGTAAGTGAAAGTAATAGAAAAAAGAAAAATCTCTGATAGCTACTGCGATAATAACTGGGGAGGACGAAGTTGTAGAACGTGCATTTCTTCTGTTCACTCAAGCATAAAAAGAAATCTGCACGTTTCTCCATTTTCTGCAGGACATCGAGCAAAGAAAAAAGAAAAAAGGAGGAAAGACAGGCAGGGAGAAGTAAAAAGAAAAGTTATGTGAATTGTGAAAGGAACGGGAGAAAGCACTTAAGTTTTTTTCTAAAAGAGGAGCAAAAAAGAACAAGTTACAAACTAAGCTTAAAAAGAATAAGAGAAAGTAAAAGGTGACTGTTCAATGGTCTAAATGTTAGTCTAAGTTAACTAGCAATCAGGTACACACGGTGATGTCTGTAGTCAGAGGCAACCACACTGTCAGAACTATGAACAAGCAGTTCTCACAGATGCATAGGTAGCATAAGATACAACGTGTGAAAAATGAAAATAAGTTGTAACGGAAAGGAATGGTGCGAGTTCTCTCATATAATAATCATCTCGGTTTGTCCAGTTAGCAATTTTGGTCTACTATTTTCACCACTGTAGCTTAGGTTTCGATAAAGCCTTTACTGGTATGGGGGATTGGTGGGTCTAAATGATGAATCATAGTTGCGGAGCGGCCTCTCTGTAGTCCTGATATCGCCCTATTTCTGTCTTCAGTCATGACTCGAACATCTGTCTTACATTTTTCTGGTCTTGACAGTCCTGGACAGTTTAGGTGAATATGAGCGGTTACATTGTTGTAATGTTAAAGACGATGGATTGAAATTTACTCCTATAGAAGGGCGCGCCTAATATCATTATTTGTACGATGTTTGGAAAGATAAAGATGGGGACAGTGGCATTAGTGAGTTTTGGAATCTAGAGTAGGATTTGGAATGTTGGGTTTCATATAAGTAGTATACTGCTTTTGAACTTCATGTGGTAAAAGGAGGCACAGTACCAGTACTTACTGTGATAATGTGGTCACAATTCCATGCATACCTATTGGAACGTATGGATAACGGTGTGGTTGTAGACCACCAATAGGGTAGATTTATGAATTCCACTTTATCTCATGGAACTCTGATCAATTGTTATTTACCGTCGCAAAAATGTGCATGATTTTATATAATTGAACACCCACACACAGCGAAAAACAAAAAGCTCTATGCGCGAGATTTTGTACTGATGAAATAAACTACTGTACTGATAATGATGATCTATGCGTATGGCTAAACGTATTATATTATAGTGGAATTGGATTGGTGGTGAAGGTATGTGAGTTGGATTGCCAGATTTTTTGAAACCTTCGTCGTTTAAAAAATATATCTGCTAGTTAGACTGCTCTAACTCACGTGTTGGGTCGGGACTATGGCTGGACATCAGATTAATTTATCTAATTCGCTCAGATCATACCGTATTAGCCCCGGCTATAATGAGCAACTTTTTGAAACTACAAAATATTGTCAAATAGTATCAATATCCTATTCAAAGCGGATAAAATTCGTAAAACTAGTTGTTAATTTAATGCTAAACTTTAAAAAATTATTCGTCGTCGTCTTAGATGTCAACTGTCAGTGGAAATTATTAGGGACTCGGATATAATAGGAACAATACTATGTGCTTGAAGGGAGGCTATAATTAGCGATCGGTAGTGAGAATACGGTGATTCAACTTAAAGTCTGCATTTGGAATTTGCTCATCTGACATTTATACGTAATGGATAAAATCAACATATTTGTGACAAAAAACAAGAATTCACATAACCAACGCTGAGAGACGGTTTCTTACATGGCAGAAATGAGTGCCAGCTGTGGTTCTATGGATACGTACCAAGGAATGGGTTCTTTTAGAAAAATGGCAGAACTTAACTGGAAAAAGAAAAGTAGGCATTTTCTGAAAACTAGTTCAACTACAATATCATTACTTCTGTTGTAACTTTATTATGATTACTGCGTAATACCTGCTCCATCAAGCCTCCCTCTTTTAACCTACATCTCGGTAGAGAAACTGTACTACTTTAGCATAAAGTGATAACAATAACGAACCAAGCTAGGAAAATTTATTCACAAAGTTGTCCAACTACTTATACTCCTACTGCTTTCCGGAATGGTTTCACTTGAATGAATTACTGCAGTCATGACTGGTGTACACACTGCTCATACTCCTTACAGATAGATAGTTGTGGGTGATATCCTCAAATATATATGAATATGAAAATAATACTTGAAGCAATATTTTTGTAAGTATGTATACGTTTCTCACGAACAAAAGCAGAAATTCAAGCAAAACAGTTTAGAAAATCGGCCGTCAGGGCAATTGCAGATATGACTGTGGTCGTACATAAGCTATACTTATGCTTTCATTTAGTGAAAGTGTACTTGTTCAAAAACTCGGTCTCTTTTAATGTATTATCGCGTGAAATCTTTCATACTTTTCTAAGATTAAGTTCATTCGTAGCTTATACTCGGATCTCATAGCACAATTAAATGAGTCATAATATTACATATTATGATAATTCAAATTCATAACAAATACTTCGTTCCAGAACGAACCTGAAATGGCCTATATTCTAGTCGTTTTTCATTTCATTTCAACTCAATATCAATATTATGAAACCCTTCAGTACTTCAGTTTAGTACCCTTTATTGCACGTACGTATTTCCTTCAGTAGCAAGTATGCTACCTTAAATTTGAATCCAAAACCACACAATTTAAAATGCAACCAGTATTAAGATTCTTGGCCCACGTTAAATTCGAATAGAGAACAGATAGCCTCTGTGTGAGACAAACAGTATGAACAGTATACCACTAAAAAACATTTGCAGCATATTATAGCCATTTGGAAAAAAACTTTCACTTTTTATGCTTTCCCACATCCTTTTCTTTTGTGTTTGTGTTTGACAGATAGGGAAACACAACCTTGAGCCATTATTAGCGGCGAATGGCGACTATTGTGGTTAAGTAGTGGTCGAGTATATTGCTCACTTGTGCGGGGAAGTTTCTACGGTTGAAAAAAGCGTAAGCGTAAAAAAAGATTATCTAACACTGGCTGAATCCCCGTTCTCTCCATTGTTCTTTTGTTACACGTCTACTTCCTTTTATTGCTACACTCCCTTTTTATCTTTTCTTTTTACTCTAACAAATCGATTTTTCATCGAACTAACATTGAATCTTCTACTGTTTAGTTTCCATTGTTTTCTATATTCCAATTCTATCGAGTTCCTGCATTCTATAATATGGGTAGGAGTTTGGCATTGTTTCTAAGGTAGTTATATTCTGCACTCTGCGGCACTGTACACGCTTTGTTAGCACACTAGACGGAGTTTATCGCTGTTCTGGTAGTTTAATTATTATACGAACGGAAGTTGGGTACTAAGCATCTGTCATTAAACTCAAGTAGACATTTCGTTCATTTATAGTATCAAAAGTGGTATTTTATATAATTTGTACTCTATTGAGTTTATAACTTACTGAGGTTTAGATGAGCAGGCTGATGTAGCCCAATACAGATTACGAAATGTTAAAAACTTGTTCGAATTTTATGTCCACAATAGTCCACTGCTTTGATTGTTCCCAACTCCGGAAGTTTGTTGAGAAATCTGGAAAGGAAGAAATCATACCAATTAGATTACTCCGTACTGTTGTCAGTGGCATTTAGAAATGATCATGAAATGAATTTCTTTCTGGGCAAAAATAATATAAATATTTCTTTTGGTGTATCGTTTAAACATGTTTCCATCATCCAACATGGTGTGGTTGCGTGACATTAAATCTTATGGCATAGCTGGATCAGTGTGTACTGTACAGGATGCGTGTTGGATACTTAATACTTAGTTTTCTGAATTTCCTCGGGAGCGTGGTAGGTTACAGAATGTAGGTTATAGCTGTCAAGAGTCAAGACGGTCAACTTGGTGCCTTTTGGATAGTTTTAGTACATCTGTGTAAACCTCTATTACAACGTGGCTGTTCTTAAGTTCCACCTACAGAGGGAACATTCCTTGTTCGAAGAACCAAGTTTGCAAGAACACTTAAAATTGTAAAATGTAGCAACAACTAATAAACATGGTGTTTTGTTTTAGCCGAACGCAAGGAATCATACACATCATATTCACACAGAGTATGCAATAAGAAATCTTAAGAAGCCCTCGAAAAAAACAATGATCACGCATGCAAATACTGTACTGTTGAATCTTCCGTACACGAAATATCTTGCCGGGTTGCGCTTAATTAATGGAGTTTCTTTGAATTAGATTGTAGATAGGGTTATGCTCTACCTACCAAGTAAAGTCGAAATATCTCCAATTATTATAATTTCTAGTAACTTTTATCAATAAGGCGCTTTTTATGTCATGTCATGAATAGTTTTAATAAACCATCCAATCTACAGATGGATTAGCCGCTTTTAAAGTGGTTTGGTGGTTACTTGGTAACTCCAGCTTGGTACTTCTATTTTCCATTTCATGACATTTTATTTCATTACCAACTTTGCGAAAAAATAGCATGTTCGCAAAGTAATAGCCGTATGAAGCAGATCGATAGACTTTTACTTGTCGGTCGTCGGCTTTCCACGCCCACCCACCAACATCGCCGCCACAATAGAATGGTACGCATGGAATGGAAGAGAAAAGAGCGAAACACACTATCAGATTCTCCTTCCACTTTTGTTTGCAGTCCATCCGTTTTTTTTCTCCCTCGCTCCCTCCTTGTAGCCATGACACTTGTCGTAAACCTCATAGATACTTTTCTTTCACAAAAAATGTGCAACTTTTTTTCATCTGCTAGCTTTACATATTTGTTTATGTACTTATTTAACTTCATCGTTAATAAAATTTATACTACACGCCTTCTCTTCGTACTAGTAGTTTGAACATATTTTATTCATTCATTCCTATATGGAATATGTACTTTGGTCAGATGTGATGTGTGGATTTACAATTTTTTTGTACCCTGTTCTTTCTCATCTTTTATTTTCGATTTACCAGAGCCACTTGTGCATACAAAATACAATTCTTGTTTTGTGAAGAAGAAAAGCAGTACACGTAACTATATACACATCGCGTCACGAAGAAAGCGTAAACCATATGTATTTAAGGTGAGTGAAAAGCAAAGATTTTCCTTCCTTGTTTTCCTTTCTTACACTTTACCCATTTCCTTTTAGATGTAGAGCGAAGCGCAGGAAAAAAGCGTTATGCAAGAATTGGGTCTTCATAGCTGATGTGCTCCTCGCTCGAACAGTGAGTAGGTAAGAACAAATAATGTTTGAAAGCTATGAGAATTTCCCTGCAGTTGACTACACGCTCACCCCATCATCGAATCAATACATGCTTGCATTTCAAACAGGATTTTTGGGACAGGAAATGCTTGTTATTTGGTTTCTCGAAGGAACATAAACACATTTTCTTCTTATTTAGTACATAACCTACAATTCGTTTGCTCAGCTGTTAGAAATTACATTACTAATCCAACCAATCCTAAATATGAAATATGTATGTATTTGTATATAGGTTCTCACGTTAACGAGAAAATTTCTTAAACTATTTACACTTAGAAAAATTAAACACATTTTTTTAAATACCTTTTTTGGTACATATATTATAGGATTATGTGTTTTTGTCAATTCCTTGAGAGAAGAAAGTAATACCGACGCACAGTAAATAAATAAGAAAACATCGTTTTGGCATACGTAACACACTTCACATTATTGTTTGTTACGCTAAAGTAATTTTCGTAATGAGCTTTACAGAGACGGTTGATTACTTCATGACAGGTGGTTTTCATTTTTTCGTGTCAGTGGTACAAGTTGTCTTCCACATCACCGGACCCATTATCCAGATTGTGTTACACTCTCTTTAGTTCAATGAAATGGGTTGTATTGGATATAATTGCTATTTTTTCATACGTGTTTTCTCAGTATTTTTATCATCGGCTGAACTGGAAAAGTGTGTTCTGCAGCCGTTTTTAAACATGAAAGCTATTAAAGGAATTACTGCGTGCCTGCATCTATCTTTTATGCACTATAAATTTGCTTGGGCAAGTTACGTGTACGATAATTACCGGTTTCCATCACCCCTTTATAATCTGTCCGTCAGTACGCGTGAAAAATGAGTTGTTTATCCCCCGTGAAAACTTAATAAAGTGCTACCATACGAGCTCATTCTTTTCCCAAATTCTTTTGATGAGAGAAAAGGGAAAATACCAGTAAAAGTTATTAAATTATGAGCCTAGAGCATGAACATATTTCGTGATATTGAATATACGTAATAGGAAATGGTCGTAGATATTTGTAATAATTTAATTGGATCTTAATATAAAAGCCTATTTTTCAATACGAGCAGTCCTGTCAGTGAAAAGTATGTTGCTCCCAAAATGCCTAACCAACTGGAAGTATGCTAAACGGTATAATCAACTTGTAATTACGTCGCCATTTTACACGGATGGATAAGCAAATATTCTTCTCCTCACTGGAGAGCCATTACACATATAATAGCGTAAATATTTCTGAGAATCATTGTATGAAATTGGATGCATGTTTTGACGTTAGATGACTGCTGATAGAGCGAAGGCACTCTAGGGCAAGCAATTTCAAGGCGTTTGATAACAACGTGAAGCCAGCCCACGGACATTTTTCCATGATTGAAACATTAATATGGATGCACTTTTCGTCATTCTTCAAGCTTCGCCCATGACGTTTCGGGGGAAAGGCTGACTGTTGTTTGAGAAACTATATGGAACAAAAAAGTGGGTGGAACGAGAACGAGAAAAGGGCACATGTAAATCCAGCGTTTTTGATAAATGGTTGATTCATCAATTTGACATGCATACAATGTAAAAGTAATGAATACCAGAGGCACTTCATCACTGAATGCCAAACGTCTGCCTCAATTAGGATTTACTGATTTGCGAGCACAAAATCTAATGGACATGAGAAGGTTCACGGCATACAATTTCAACGGGCGTACACCATACCGCAGAAAGTGCTGATGATGACGATCACCGAAAACAGAAAGCGAGAGGAAGTAGAAGAGAATGGAGAAAGCAAGCGGGGTACAACCGACCTAGAATTGTGAATTGAGATTATTGGTTGCACCATGTCTCCACTTGCTGCTGTGCCTTTGTTTGTGGTAAAATCAAGTTTGTTTTGGAGTCAAAGAGTGGCAGACAATCATCATCAAAGGGAAAGTTGAAGTGTTTCAGCGTTTACCACAGCTGTTAACAAAAATTGTACATTTACCAACAAATCAGACAAACCTCGTTCATAAAACGCAAGTACACAGTATATAGATGTACTGTGTCGACATTACTCTCTACTCTCTAAATAAAATTGTTCTATCTAACTTTTCACCGTTGTGTATTGTCACTATTTTCTGTTTACTTAGTCTATGGCCGTGCGCACACTCAAACTGTTTTCTAAAACATCGTGAAATCAAATTAGTGGATACATCGTAAATAAATTTAGCGTGACTTTCATTCAAATCATACTTATGAAAAGGTAAAAGACTTTGAATGGACATTCATACAGGATACAAGTAATCCTATTATGTACTATAGCTCTGGTTTTGATTGGGAAAAATGTGGTCGACTCCTCCTAGAATGGGAACAAAGACGATCGACTCCGGCTGCAATTGGACATCAGCTATAATCGGCCCAAGATGTTTGGTAGGCTCAGAAAGTTGTTTAGATAGTCTGCAATTTTCAGCTAAAATTGACATTTGGGCAGAAGAAAAGATGTTGTTGTAACAAAGACCTAACACCTAACCTAATTGCTACTTGTAAGAATAAACCTCAATATCCGTAATTGTGACAGATAGAGTATTTGTAGTGGTCTAATTATTTAGAACCCAGCTAGTAGTCGGCTATACTAAGGACCTGCTTTAAAAGGAGTGTTTGCGATATTTTGCTTTTGGCCGTTGTGAGGGCAGCTGGAAGTTCTAGAAAATGAGAACATGGAAAATTGTACAGGATGAGACATGAGAACACATGAAAGTTAACCCAAAGTACGAGATTGAATTTGGTAAGTATCATCCCGCCTGAATGCTTGTGTTCCTTGATAACTGAATTAAACTATTAAAATTTGCTGGAAAGAAGCATGACTTGTTGTAGCGATTATTTTGGCTTTACTATCTATGTAGTTGTTGAATCACTTATTCATTTGATGTCCATATATCACCGCACATTAAGGGGCTCCTCAAGATATGCAATATTATAGACAGGTAATCAAGGTTTTATTTACGAAATTTCAACAGCACTTGAAACGAATATGTAATACTGGTTTTAAGAGTTTTAAAATTTAGGGAGGTATATTACTTCACGTTCGAAATTGGTACTCGAACTCCTGCTTTCGTATTTTCTCCACAACCAAGCAGGCCAAAAATTACATTAGTTTCATCCGTTCTCTACATATTTTCCTACAGCTATACTTCCGGCTGCTGGAGGAAGGGAGGGTGAACTATTCTGGAAACCCAATATGAGCTAGAATATGGAGCTAAATATGGCTTGCATCACGGCCGTACCGGTGACTACATAATATAGTTTTATCAAACTACTTCTCCAACTTGTATGTTTGACGTGAACACCAGTGAACCATGAGAAAAATACGACTCCATTTTTTAATATTATTTTCATCATATCATGCGTTTCATTTGGAGAACTGTGGGGAAACCAAAACCGGATATTCCAGCAGTTTTGTGAAAGCTTGAACATGCACCTAGAAATCAATAACAAAAAAGTTAGCACAATAGGTTGAAATTAAAACTTTTCCAAGGTTTGTTCGGCTATATATTGAAATTCTATACTGACATTTACCGCAAGCCAGTATAGATGCAGCCGACGAGAAAAAATCAAGTGATGTTCAAATGAAACTTCAAGTTCCAGTCAAAATAGCAAAACGAACTCATGTTGCAGAAAATGGTCGGTGCATAATAATGCGCTCGTCCATGTTTTCATATTTCCATTTCATAACCCAAGAGAGAAGGCATACTATTTTTGCTGGAGTACACATATTAATACTACGAGTGCGGAAGGATGATGATGACTGACTGTGGTCTCTAGCCAAGAACTTTCTCTGATCAAATTATCATTCTCCAAACTAATGCAACCATGACTAGCCCGATAATGTCGACAACTTTTATTATACAGATACAACCCGAATATATACTACAGTGATCACGTAGTCACCGCAGAAATTCAATTATTACTTTAAAAGTAGTGGAGGGAAAGGTTCACTGTATGTTAATAACGTACATGTATCGAAAGATACGAACAAATACACCAACTTTTGAGCCAAAATCCTATAATTCTGCGCTGCAGTTTTGAGCGAAAGAGGAAATTGAGCCAGGAAAAGTTTCGTTCTCTCTGTGTACTCTATGACTAACGATCCAGTCAGTGCTAGTTTGGCATTAACGTGTAGCCATTCCTTCCGTATTTAGAAGATTTTCTTGCTTTGACTGCTATTCCCGCGAATTACGTGACAGAAAGTTGAATACGTAGCTCTTACAGAAGCATGAATACACAAATTAATTCATGAAACCAAAATCAAATTGAACGGCTTCTGAAATCATTCAAGGGAATACAGAACTCTGATTGGGTGTAGAGAAAATAGGCGTTTGAGAAGAAAGCTGAGGCAAAGTCGAAATGAAAAATCTTTGAAGCTTAGATAATTTTACGCCAGTTTTTGGCTGCCCCATTTCTACCTGGTTTAAGATGTTTACAGTAAGGAATGTAAAATTAAAATATGCCTATTTGGCCCAGTATCAATCAAACATTTGGACGTAAATAAAATACCCACAATTCCAAAATTTCAAGAGCCTTTCTGGTAAAGTTGATGCTAGTAAATTCATGATGAAGTGAAAGGTATTTCCATGATATCAAAGGTAATGCGCATTGATAAGTACATTATTTCTAAATATGTCCTATGGATTTCGGTCTGACATTTATTATGTTCCATTTCAAATGTTCTTCATTCATTAGCTTGGTTTCCCACAAACGGTCTGGAGGAAAAATCACTGACAATCTCGAAGAAATTGCCTATGAGCTACGAGTTGGAGACACTCCAATCTCTCCGAGCCATTCACCATTTCTATTGCATGACGCCTGAGACATTTTGTGTAGCAATGGAATTGTGTTTCAACCGTAATCTCTATCGTCTGAACAAACTACGAGGAAACGAAGTTCTACTCTCAATGCTTTTAAAACCCTGTCACCTGTCAGACTGTCTTCCATACTGCCTTTATTTCCCATTCTTCCATGAACAAATTGATTCAGCACTAAATCACTTTCTTTTGACTTTTTGGCTGGAAGATATGGTTCACTTGAAGCTGTGCATGAGAATTTAGCATTCGAAATGTAGGCGAGAGAAAGAAACTTAAAAAGGGCTACGCTTTTTTCGGCCGAAGGTTGCAAATATACTATTAGCTACAAGGGCATTCAGAGAAAGATGCCATTCCTATGAGGATTGTCGTAATTATTTCCAGACATATTACCGCGATGCCTCCTAATTGTGAACAAAGTAGTCAAGTTTATAGTTGAATTAATGTGAACATGTAATACAAACACGTCAGGTTTTGAAGTGGACACTTCAGATTGCTTTTACACGTCGTTTTCAATTCATCATATTCCTTCGATTGAAAATAACGGAAAATTGCGGATAAATTTTTGGCGAACACTATAGAGTTGTCTAAAAATGGAATAGTACTCTCACTTTTCTGTCTAAAAGCAAGACATTTTATTCGATTATAAGCGAATTAATCACTTTGGAATATACATTAATTAGATTTCAAGACGTATGAATTTGAGAGTCATGTTTCATCAACTAAAGCATCAATTTAGTTTAAAAACATTAATTAAAAACGAATCGCCAACATTTATTACGTAGCTGAACTATGTTCAGCAAGTAATGATATCGATGAGTTTGTCTGTCTGTCTGTCCATCCGTCCGCGCTCTACAGGCCGTACCTTTGAGCCGATTTCCACCAAACTTGGCAGAGGGATACTTTAGACCCTTAGAAAGGTCTCTATTGATTTTAAGCTAAATCGGTTAACCTTAAGGGCCGGGGTCAAGGGTCAACTTTTTCTTTTATATTTGATATGGCCTGCGAGGTTTCATTTGAAAGCCCTTATTGAGAACAGACTAACGGT
>VICI01002611.1:0-15934 GCA_019593645.1 Akabosia matsudoensis
AAGAGTTTCTTTGTTTGATTTTTGTAAAAAGATGTTCTCTGGCAATAGTATATATGGGGCATATAGAGCGTGTTCATATGTGAACCGTATTTTGATCAAGTACTTAGATTTTTGAAATTTCCAATGTAGCAAGAGATGATTGCGCATGATAGCCAAAGCTACATTGATTTCAGGGAAAGTTTCTCGCACCCGGAAAGAGTTGCACCCGAACGACGCAAAAGAGTTGGGTTTACATTTTTATCATTATAATATTTCCCAATCGGGCCCTTCTCCTTTGCATCATTCAACAGGACACATTGTTTTTGCATGAAAATTTGTCACAACTCATCCCTACCATGGGCATTGTTCAAATTTACTCTACTACTGGATATTTTGTTGAATTTACGTTTTTGAGCAATTGAGTATTGGGAAATTCACTTTTGTACTGCATTAGACGACTTATATCAAACAGCTATTGGTAATCGAAGAATATCAATACGATACGATGAGTCGTCGATGAGAGAAACTGCTACTCCTATCTCAATATTAAATAGAGGTAAAAAAATTACGCAATTTTTTAAAGTGAGGCGACAAACTAGGTGTAACACACATACTGACTCATTTTTTTAAACGAGCAAAATTCTAGAAGTACGCGTCCACAACATCTATTGTTTTATAAAAATGAGTAGAATTTACTACATAGGTGCCTTTAATCAGTAAACTGGCTTAAAAAGTACCTGGCATCTGATATACCATCTGGTATGCCATAAGATTTGTTTGAACGAATCAATTCAGGAACTTAAAATCTCGATGTAACACAGTTTCAAACAAGTCTTGTACAAGTGGAACTTTCTCCATTTAAGTAATCTGGTGGCTCGGAATGGATTAAATCTGGTTCTATAAAGGTTGTTTCCGACGCTTTGTCCTTCTGCTGTTGCCCTCACCGGGTGGTCTCCCGGTGAGGGCAGGAAGGCTGTACACTCAGAACATGTCTCATTGGGGCAGAACATGTCTCATGTCTCAGAACATTGGGGGCATCATTGGTAATGCCCGGCCAAAACTGACTGTCGAGCTCAGCTCGGCGAAGCGTATGTTTCTGACCTTGGTGTGAAACGTCTCTTAGCTTCAAGTTTGGTCGATTCAATTGTGCAAGGACTTCGCGAAAAACATTACAAAACATAATCTGTATAAGGACGCACGGAACGATATTATTAAAACCTGACAAAATATTATTTAAGAAACATCGGAACTAAAAAAGGCTTCATTGCTTGTATGCTACATTCACAGCGATGTAAGAGACAAATAAAACTCTTACTTCGAGTTTTACACCGACAGGATATTGCTAAAAGCGATTTGGAGTTGAGTAGTGGTAGAACCCATTCTTATTACCTTATGAACAGAAAGTACTGGAAAAATCCATCTATCTAAGTGATAAGATTAAGGAAACAGGCATGTCACCACGAAATGTTTATATGTTTAAGTATGTATGCTACCTATGGCCGTCGCTGCAAAGTTGGAAAACTTTTGCTCGAAACCAAACGTAAAAGCTTTCATCTTTCATTTACTTCATTTACCGTAACAGTGATAAGAAGTGAAAAACTGAGGATGTGCAGACACAATTAGAAATGTATGAATGGCCACAAGTGAAAACGTTGAATTATCAAAGAGAGAAGAGAAGACAATTTTCTCAATGGCATACGTATGGATTATTACCAACGTGTTTTTGATGATAGTTTCACGGACCTGTCCAGTGAAATACCCTTCGGGAGAAAACGAAGCATGAACCTAAGGGATTTGAGAAATTTTGCAGATAAAGAAGTTATGTTGGTTGGGTTGGGTTAGGAAGATGGAAAACGAACAGTTCAAACATATAGTTGTACCTAAATCTGTTTTGGTACACTTGTGTGTACTTTTATCCTTTTGTATTAGAAGAAAGTCAGTAGAGCACTTTACTTATAAGGAAACTCGCACTTGGGACAGTTAGAAGTTCTCCGTATTCAGTGGAAGCTGGGAGAAAACGCTTGCTTCTTGTCCTTTATACAAAGAATATAAAACCTGTGCTCTGCACAGTTGTAAAAATAATTGATTCTCCTTCTTCCTAGCTCATTTTCCATTCCTGAATCCTTTGACATGCTAACTGAAATGAAATCTCACGGATCAAGAGTTGTCGCAGACGTAGTTCTATAATATTCAATATTATCGACGGTGTTATCAACAAACGTAACTCGTTTTCATTAATACGAGTCACTGCGCCAATTTATTTATGCAACAGGAAAGGGAAGAACAACTGTAGAGTACAGCTTGCTTAAATGCTTCCTGTTTTAAGGGTGCCCCAAACACACATTGATACCAAACTTTGCAGTACATGGGCCACGAGAATGATCTGGTTCGAGTCCCTGATATGATGCTAGTAGACGAAAAAAAAAATTCGGGTTTACTTTACATTTGACAGTGTTTTTCCTATCTACAAACGTCCGCTGATTTTAGTTTTCCTGTATAAGATACGAGCAGATCTTTGTTGACTGTTTAAAGTAAAACAAGTGGCTCAAACCAGCCTATAAAACCCCTTTTTCTGTGCTCGAATGTTTTGACCCGCTTTTGCAGATCAAATTCCCAAAAGCCCTTCACAGTATCCTTTTTTGTTCCAATATGGAGAACATTTTATTTCAAAATATTTAATTCATTTTTGATATATGTAGGTACCGATTTTTTTAAAAGTTTTTTTTTATTTCTAACATTTCACGGTACCGATTTATGTTAAGTATTAGAAGAAATAAGGCTGACCTACTCCTGTAACCTAAGTAAATGCGTGAGGCTTACTTTGATGTGTACATTCACATTTGTAAAAAAATGTATATTAGCTTTATGTTATAGTCCAGTTCGAAAAGGTACGCTTACAGCAATTGTTATAGATTTCACAACTATGTGAGAAGCGAGAATTGTATATTTGCTTTCAGCCCAGTGTTTCACGTAGCCTGCTGGGAAATATTTTCACAGAAATTAATGCATCCATTATCTGTTAAGTTTTTTGCTGTTAGAATGAGGGTGGAGGATTCCCGGAACAACAACGAATAAAAGTAAATTGTCATTTCTCTTTTACTTCTAAATTGGGATTAGAGAGACTTGTTTTTCTATTTGAAAACAATTCTAATAGTTTGTTTGATTGTTCCTTATTCACCAATAATATGGTCAAATTTGTGAATGTGATGCATGAAATATATTCTGATAATTCTAAATGAGTAGATTATATTCGGTGCGGATTTCAGAGCAGGTGTATTGCTAAATGTTAACTCAAATGAGTTGATCGGTTTTATTTAGTACGATGAATGGAGAGATCTAGATTATTCTTTTCATGAAGTTTGGGAAATCCTCATAGGAAAAGTTTTGTTCTGTATGATTCTATGAAATTACGCAATAACATAATGTGTTGAATGTATGGATTCGGATTCAAAATACTGAATTGACTGGCCAATATAACTAAAGTCGACTTCTAGAACTTATTTAAACTACGAATAATTTATGAATTCGTGTAGTGATACGTAATATGATGAAAATTAACAGGGATTTATTGTTGACATAAATTGCCAATTGTTCTTTGAAATATGTATGTGTTTGTCCACCTTTTCCGTGTTATCCTCAACATCCTTGTATGAAAATGTAATAATAACAACACAGCTAAAATTTTCCGCGACCAATTCAAGAGCTATAAAAACGAGCTTATTCGTTAGGTCGAGCAGGAGTTCTCTGTTTTCATGCGTGCGCCGTGAGTGCAAGGAAGCTCCACGATTTAAGGCAAGAACTCTTAGAGCAATATCATTTAGACCGGTCCTTTCGATTTCAGTCCTACATTTACAAGTTTAGTGCTGGCATGTTGTAGCATTCCCTATAAGGCTTTATTTTTCGAGTTGTCCGACTTCATTGTTAGATACGTATATGTAAACCTCTTTTTGCACTAATATATTACAACATCATCTTTAATTGCTTACATATTTATAAGGGCATCTAGATGAGATATCCTTCGTTTTAAGAACAAAACAATTAAAACATGTTCAATATCAACATAGTTTTGCAAAGAATGCGCCAACAGCATCGATCTAATCTATACGGACTGACCGAACTTGGGGATGGGGAAATCGTGCAGTTGGAAAAACTTGTTTACCTTCATTCAGGTTATTTTCCCCAAGCATTGCCAAATGGTTGAATGTCAGTATGTATCTTTTATGTAGTGCACAAAAGGTCTGTCTTGCTTCGCTCAGCGAGATAACCAGACAGAACTACTTTCCTGAAAATAGACTTTAAAAACTTCACTTATCAAATTAAACCTATGCTTTCTAACTCTAAGTACAATCAGGTAACATTATCATCACACGTCAATCATATTTATTAGTGAATAAAGGTGATTTCTCTAAAGTTAGGTCTTGGAGTTCAGGAGCAGAGCTGATAGTGCCCGTTTGTAAAAGCATGTCAACTTTTTAAATTGCAACCATCGGTCTGATAATTTTGTTTTAAATATGTACTCTAATCTGAAATCTTACCGGTTCATGCTCTTAGTTTGGTGCAGATGCTAGTATTTCGTAAAGTAATCTTCGTGAAGTGAGGGAAAAATATGTGATGCATCTTTTATAGTTGCACTACTTATTACACTGTGTGAGAAACCAGCATGCCTTGAGAAAATGATAGTGGTGATGATGACGTTACGGAATGAGCTGATCTTGGAACCGAGCACGACAGGGAAAATATATGTCGTGAAGTGAGCAGAAGTTTGGTGGTTTCGTTCCGATAGAGTGTTCTCGAGAATTATCTCAACAGGCACGAAATTTTTCGATATAAATGTGGACTTTGTGAAAGTTTTTTTGAAAAGCATTTTGCTCCTTCGCCGGCCAGTATTTTGGCAGATTGTCCAACAAAGTTGTGAAGTGTTGCAATGAAAATCTTGCCGCAGGAAAATGAAACAGGATGTAGGCTTTTACTCGATTTTGGAAAGTACTCATTACACTGGCTCCTCATATTGTTTTTGATCCTGCAAGTTTCTTGGAAGATTTCAATCGCCTGTATTGCCTGAAAGTATGGAAAATGTGTAATAGATTCGTATTCATACAAATTGGAAGCACAACATGTCGAGCTTAAATAGCGAACTGAATCAGATTGAATAGGTTTAATGGGCATCCCGTTTTTTTAAAAATAGAAACTGTCAGAAACATGGTATGTATTATGATGTGAGGCTGGTTCAAGTAAGCAAAGGAATTTTGTGTGAGCGAAAATTAATTTTTACGGCATATTCTCATGTTTATTGAAACCAAAACTTATGATGCAGTAAAAGAAAATTCCTCTGAATTGAAGCATTTGCTTCACGACTTGAAGAAGTTTATTAGTGAATATTTTGTGAAGAAAGTGGTGTGATGTATGAGCTTCTTGCTTCAAAAGCTTACGAAGGATAAAGTAGATTGAGATTATGAAAAACCAAGAAAATTAAAGTGGAGAAAGTTAAGTATGTTGTTTTATGCCATCAAGAAAAGTTTGGCAGCTGTATGGCGTATCAAGATAAGACATCCCATTCCCATTAGGTAGATTTTACTTTCGGGCTTACGAGCTATAGGTTATTGTTTGCTCACCCGTGTTTTAGTTTCGAGCATTTCAGTTTATACTGTCTTAAAAACAGTTTTCTAGTTGTTCATGTATTGTTGGTGAGAATCCGAATCTAACATTGCGAAAAATAGACTGGTCTAATCTGCTTTCATAATAGTGTTCTTTTAATCAGAAAACCAGACATAGACAAAACATTTTTAATCTTACCAGGAGTTTGAATGGTAACCTATTCCTCGATATAGATATGTTTTGCCGTGATATTCGAAAGTTTTCATAAGTAAAAATGAAGCCGTCAAATTAATCAAGATCAAGACCTTCAGCTTCATATCAATCGAATTATTCATCATACCTAAAAGTTTAGACTAAAACTCCTTGTCGCATTAATTTACATTAGGTAACTTCCTCAGGAATGTCAGAAGTGACTGATTAGATTGCAAATCAGTGACTGAGAGCGAGTGAAGTAGTTACATAACTATTTACATGCTATTGCTGAATAAATGGTTGCGCAAGGATCCTTATTATTATCAGAAAAGGATTATAGAGTGGAATTGAAAACAATCTATAATAAGAGGTCTACTTTAGCAGGACTGCGGCAGAAGGACAGTTTTCATGAGTGAATTGCATAAGGGAAAAGGTAGGATCGAGAAACCCTGGAGTTCTTTAAGGTATCTGTGATGGGACATCAGAGTTTGACGCTTGAGGGAAGAAAATTCTTTGATTTTATAGCGATTGATCATCATAAGGTACTAGTAGAATAACCGTCAAGTAGAACTGTCTAATAATAAAACGGACCACGTCTTACTGCAGCATAGACGTTAAGCAAAGCTGATAAGCCATCATTTTCAAACCGTACTATGCTTTAAATGGAACCTATAATCTATTAAAATCGTTTTTGGAAAAGATGAAATTGATCGATGTCGCCAAAAAGATTGGTGACATTGATATATATACTGAAGATATTATGCTTCACAGTATTATTTAGGTTAGTCTCCATAAAGCTTTATAGGGAAACTTAATACACCTGAAACCTAAACAGAAAATAAGTCAATAAATCAGTATTGCAACCGAATTTCGCCTGTGTGAGTGAGATAGATGTTGACAAATTACTGCAATACAAACGTTCCACATTCCTGAGTAAACTGAAGTCGTACGTTAGTCACTCAATAGTATTGTGTTACGCCGCTATTGTCTTTTGGAAGTTCGACAGAATCACGCTTTATGCATAGACTGTAAAAATGGTTTTAAAAAAAGTTTTCATTCGGCGACAATGAATGATGACTATCAGTTTTTAGTTTCAGATCAGGTTTAAAAGGTCACAGAACATAACTAAGTTGCTGCGGTCTAATGCAATTTGTGTAATGCTCGGATCCATGAAAGTTCTAAAG
The DNA here is from genome assembly GCA_019593645.1 of Akabosia matsudoensis. Taxonomy (NCBI): domain Eukaryota; kingdom Metazoa; phylum Arthropoda; class Collembola; order Entomobryomorpha; family Paronellidae; genus Akabosia; species Akabosia matsudoensis. The sequence continues at coordinate 6,951 of VICI01002611.1, forward strand.
TTTGCACGAAATCCACAACTGGTACTTAATGCTCATGCATGATGGATATGACCCAATCAGTGAACAAAAATGCTATTGAATTAAAATATGCTTTATATGACTACCCTATGTTCGTTTTCGTTTTGTTGAAGTTTTCGGAGGGCGGAGCTAGTAACACGAAGTCATTTCTCTATGTCATGTGACAGTTAGGTCCTATTGTTCTATAGTCGAATGCTAAAATCGCAAACTATACGAAGAAGAAAAAAAAAGCTGGTGTATATATATGATTGGCGAAATGTCGCTGTGCAAGGGTTTTTGGCGATCATTCTCGTTTGTCTTGGGGGTTTTATTATTTTATGGGCTGGCAATTCTTCTACGATCTAACAAAACAACGTTTAGCTTTTCTTTCCCATCAGAATCAAGATCATTATCATCCTTTTGCTATCTGCGGTAACTTTTTGCTTTCAAATCACAGGACATTGTAGAAATGTTTTGGTTATAAAACGTATATATTCTTGATTAGCCAAAAATTTGGAAACCTTTTTCAGCATGGAGCGCCTCCTTCTTGTTATCAAATATAGGTCTCTCTTTCACACAGGGTTGCACGCGCGCAACATACCTTATGTTGATGGAAAGAAGTAAAATAATTCAGATTCCCGAATCCCAGGGTGTACATACAGTTTGGCGTTATTTATTCCTACGAATACATATATGATTTACGAACAGTGCCTTCTTTATTATTTTATTTTATAGTATACGATATCTGAGGAAAAAAATCGAATGATTCAATAACGTTTCTCCAATTAGGTTTAAATGCTCTAAACGCACCAACACGGTATTTCTAATGACCTCACATTGCGATTCAGTGGGAACATAGTTTAATAAAAATGGGCTTAGGAAAATGTTAATTATAAGCGCTTACGATTATAAGCGCTGTCTTGTTTTCACAAAGCAACAAAAAAGATCCTTTCTTTCTATGCATTTTGGAACCTGATTACTTTGAGCGCTCGTGAAAACAGCATCTTTTTGGTCTAAGCGAGAGTGAAAATATTAGGTAGTGGATTAAGCTCTAAAAAAAGCAAGCTTTTCTCAGACATGTAAATAATTATGCGGATTTGAAAACTTTACCTTTTATTTACTCCATTTGCTTAAACGCCAGAAGACTGCATATGGCCAAGTGAGCTCTAGACCATAGCACGCATATTTTCCAGAATCCAGAAGTGTCATGAGTTAATTCACGGCAGGAAACAATAAAGCTTAGAAACATTCATGAATTCAGGCAGCATTAAAAACAACTTAATGACCATAAATAAAATTTCATGTCTTTTCCAATCTCCTGTTCCTGTTCTTTTATTCTCACAGATCTATTTACCTACCGATGTGCATGTAACACATACAGCGGAGCTTCTCACGAAGCTAGCATTCCCGGCAAACTTATTCATAGTTTTGAATATTTGTATGAGGCTCCTTCCGATTAAAGAAAAGAATTTCCATTCAGCTTACATTAAAATCAGCTATAAAACTGTTCACGGACATTACCCGTTATTTGATGGCATGGAAAGCGTTTTATCCGAGGAAAACAACAATTCCGAGAAAAATTATTTAACGTAGAAAAGCACATTAAGTGAAGCAATTACTTTGGAATTTTATTGATTGTTCACTGGCGAAACACTTCATTCACCCTTCAATTCCAATTTGTAGTACAACAATTTGAACGCATAGTGCATAAATCCCATAAAATGCGTTTATGGGGGTTTTCTTTACAGAAATATGAACAAATATCTTGCATTTAGGGTTCATACCTATGTACATGTACCGCTTACTGATTACTAGTAGTTGCTTATCGAGTACAATATTATTTGAAAAAGGTTATGTATATATGTTAATGTATTGTTCTCAGATAAGTTGAAAGCAATGAAAAAGCATTAAAACACCTATTCAAATACATGTCATATTTTATAGCATAATTTTACGATGCGTATAGGCAAGCGTTTTTTGCAAAATTTAGTAAGAATACTAGGGTAAATTTCGATATGACGATTCGACCGTATGGAAAATATGAGGAATGGCTTATTTCATTAATTTTTTAAGATCGATAGATAAGGGAAATTCGTTCATAGAATAATACAAATATTACAATATCATTTTAGACTATTATGAATTATCACTTTTATCGATTAGTATTTCTAGATGTCTGACGTAACATGTAATTTGCTTTTGATTTGAGTTATCGACTATCTCATTGATTTAGATCATATATTTAATTGAAAATGCGCAATTTATCGTTGAAGTGAACATACTCGATTCAAGGATGCTCCCGTTCAAATCCCTTGGCATTGACAGTTTACTTAATTCCTTTACGACTATCCGTTAATCGGTTTATGAGAAAGTTTCACGAGTTCAATAAATTACGTGACTTTTGGCGTTTGCCAATAACTTTTTGAAGGAGTCCTTCGGTAATCCTACTCAGCTCCCACTCACAAAATCGAATTACAGTACAGTCGATATCTGTTGTTGGTAAACAAAAGAAAGGTCGAAAGGAAGGAGTACATTGAATTTTGAAATAATACATGATACGTTACTTATTATAATTATTTGTATATTGCTCAGTTATTTCTTTTCGTGTACATTTCTTTATGCAGTTAATCTCTTTATTTTTCCCAACAGAGTTCCATTTCTCCCGAGTGGATTTTGTTTGAATTCCTGGAAAGCAACTTATATTGGCATGTCGAAGGAAAACGTGAGAAGACATTCTCCCTCACCAAAACTATTGGACACGACTTCCTTGACACGCACATATTGTTCTCTCAAACAGAGTTGAAGCAGAAAAGCAGTGTCCGTGTTTCCTAATACTTTTCCATGATTCTTTTCCTATGTCATGGCCATTATTCGTCAAACGGTCTACAACACCAAGAGCTTGCATAAGTATTCATTATTTGGACAAAAATAGAACCGCCATGAGGAGCTCAGTGGCGACTTTCACAGAATTCTAAAAAGACCTATTCATACGTGTTATCCCCTCCTCATATTAAACAAGTTGAAAGAAGAAGAAAGCACAGGAAATGAGAGGGTGACAGTTGCAGCAAAAATCAAGAATTCCTTCACAGGGACATGAGCGTAGATGCGGACTTATTGGAAATACGATTGGTCTCTTCCAAGTCAGAGTCGTTTAACTTTTCATTAAGATGTAAGAGCAGACAAACTCTGTTGCAGTTATCTTCGCGCAACGTATAACCACACTAAAAATCGTCGTTTTTATGCGTTCTACGGCTATTTTCATGAAGTGAAAGTTCGATTCTTTCACATTAGTTTAACAATTTGACTCATAAATGCTGAAATTGTTGAACTTGTACAAGTAGTCGTGTGTTATAACAGGTTCGTTTAGTCCTAACTTTAGTGTTAACATCTATCTGACATATTAGTTAAACTATTATAGCATGCTTTCACTTCTCACAATTACTTATCGACTGTAAGAAGACCGTAAAAGTATGACTTTGCGCTTCTTTATATGACTGTCATTAGCTTAAACGAAATTTCAATGAAATAGTTTCCCTATTTTGTGTGTCATTTTGAAAGTGATGTGCTGTGTGAAGTGCTAATTAATTACAGCATTTGCTTCTGGAGATTTTAAAGCCCTTCAATGTAAAATGAGTGCCTCTGCTTGGCTAGAGGACTCGTCAGACTACAACTCATCGTATGTGTTGAATCCTTCCACCCATTTTCAGCATGGCCGAAGTCTGAATAGCAAGGACGGAATGGACAATATCTTAGCGGATCACTTCGATCCGTCAATTTCTAATCGAAACCCCTATGCTTCCAGCATGAATGATTCTCTGTGGCCCGGTTTTGCTGATGATGCTTTTGAGGGTAGTGGAAATGGGATTCGTACAGAGGATGGTGGATGGGCCGGAGAAAATGGATCAACGTGGGACTTGGAATTTCGCGACTCATGTCGGTTCTGGATTCAACATGTACTCGTACCTATTGTAGTCATTATTGGTGTGCTGGGAAATTCGGTGACAATTTACATTTTAACTAGAAGACCCATGCGTTCCTCGACAAATGTGTAAGTGAACTACTCATTTCAATTTCAGCTACTTTCCAAGAACATAAGATATGCATGAAAGTAGTGCTGAATGGTAAACTTCCGCAGTGTCATTATTGTGGGCGTGCCCATTAAATATGTTCATGCTTTGCATAATTCAAAAATGCAATGGATGATAAAAATAAAAGAATTACATTCAACATTAGAAAAGAAAAGAAAATCATGTTTAAGCATATTGGAGGCAGTACAAGTGCCTCGTATTTGACGCCATGCATTAAAATTTTCGCAGCGAAATGTAAGGAACATTTAGCCGAGTTCGAAAAATCTTTGTAGGAAGCATTCGACGCTCCTGGTTGTGTAACTTTATGAAAGTAATATGAATATCCTTGATAGAAAGTAATCTGATGAAACAAAGTGAGACTATAAAATAAATCACTCACACAGGAGTACTGAGATTTAAATGCACCACTCACAGAGCTGCAAATCGATGTATTGATTTAATTTAGAGTAGTAGCACAGAAAGTAGAGAAAACTTTTGGGGGTGAGACCAATTGCTAAAAGAAATATTGCTGTGCACTCTGCTACAATACTACACGCTATTTTGCTGTGTTACCGTTGTTTTATTGAAAGCAGTTGAGATGCTATATGCACAAAAGTTTCTCAACCCGATATTGCATTTCTACTCCAAACGCCATATAATTGAGTTAACGCTATCATAAACGGTCCCCCACCAGAATACCTATAAACAAGAAAAATTGCATGGGCATCACATAGATTTGCTAGTTCACGAAAAGACGCAGTACAGTTTTACGACAAGGTCAAGTGCAACTTATAAACTAAAGGAAACTGTTTTCTGCTTTTTTGCTTTCGTTAAGTAGATATTTGAAAACAAATGGCTTCAGTGATGCGGCTACTGTTACTTGTGAAATGATTAGGATTAATGTACCATATGGGAAGTGCATCTTGCTGGATTTGATTTACACTTTCCTGAAACATGAAATATGATTTACCTACATTTGTTTACAGTGCTTTACAACCAGAAGGCGTCAGTCTGGAAAGGTACAAAGTTATGTTTGCGGGAATTACTTTTTGTTTCGAGGTCGGTCAAGAATAATGTTCATTGCTTTATGAATCAAGATTTCTACTTAAGTTGCCGAAATAGTTGGCTCGAGTTAAAGTTTGACTGACCACATTCAACGCGTGTAGGTGAAGTATATTCGCCCATATAATTTTACACGACTATTCTACTTTTTGTAAAGACATCTTATCATATCATGACGATGCTGGTAAAAGATATTTCTTTTTTGAGAGTCATATCACACTTATACAATCTTAATTTGAGGTAATAAATAATTTTTAACTGAAATCAGGAAGATTGAAGTAGTTCAGATCAGGAGTTGATTACGAATGTAGTTTTGTATACACACAGTATTCCCATGATTTTTTTTTTGTTTCCTGTTACCCAAGGAAAGATGTTACATTTTTTATTCAGATGAATTTATGTTCTCTTGTTGCATGTTTCATGACATTTTTAGTACGCATTACTTTGATACGTCCTCTTTAGAGTTCTCACTTCTACAGTTGAATTTTCACCTCTCCTAGTCAGTGGGAGACAAATTGGAAAACTCTGTACGATAGGCAAAATTTCCTCAATGAAAAACTGAGGTTCGCAATACTAAGAATCATCATTAGCCGTGAAAGCCCTGTGATAATGAGTCGCCATGAGTAATCGCATTCATGAAACTTTTGTAGCCTAAGACTCCTAAAGCTTTCCTAACAGAACAACATTTTTCCTCTGACTTTTGTACTATTAATCTAGTTCATAAAATGAAATGGTCTAGCAAAGAGTTATTTTACGAGCAGACCAGAAGTTGCATCTTTTTTGTTAATGGTATCATAACACAGACCAAGCCTATTTTCTGGGAAGCATGTCTTTTACTTTTCTATCTGCCCCAACCCTATTTTCCATAGGTGTAGTGATGTAAATACTACGTAAAAACAAGCTCTTTATCTTCAAATCCTTTCTCTGGAAACAATTTACGTAGATGGGAAATACGACAAGTAAAACATGGAACCTTTTCTACTCCTTCAAGCATACTCCGTTGTACCACATGTATGACTGCTTCTTTGTTAGTCCGTCAAATACAAACGCCATCCCGTTACTTGCATCTGCATCAAGTCCTTTTCCTCCTTTGAGGTAGTATAAGCTCTAAGATGGGAAGTTAATGGTTTGGTAACCCTATACATACAGCAAAACAACATTCCACATCAGAGACTAAGTCTTTTTCCAGGCTGTCCAATTATGGGGCCAACTAAACCATAATACGCTACAGTTTTTTTATTATTTAGAGAAAGTAATATGTTACTACTGGTTCACTAAGGTTTGATAGACATATCAAATGGGTGATCACTCTTTTTGGTAATAACGAACACATACATTATTCTGCATGCAAGTAGGTAGGTGGTTGATAGACGTGCACCCATTTTTATAGTTAGTTGGTAATGTCTTTTCATTTTACGATCCTATCGTTTTTGCTATGAAGATAATTGCAATTCGGTTCAGATTTCAGCTTTTTATTTGTACCATGTAACGGGATTGTAATGTGAATAAATCTTTCAAACGATACAACTCCACGATTTGATAGGGAACGTCAACTTTGCTGAAGGACATTATCGTGACTGTGATGTAATATCAGAATAAATCGCATTTCACCAGCTCATACGCATCCCAACCCACGTCTTTTTCTTGTCCTGATGACATTCTTTGAAGCTCTACTTTTTTGAAGCTGTAACTGAAACGCAAAGGTATACTTCCTTAGAGCCAACAGCCTTTTTAATACAACGTAATGCAATGCCCCAAATTACAGAAACAGAAGAAGATGGTAGCGTACATGTGTTTTTATAATTTAGAATGTCCTAGCAAGAAGCTGTAATTTAGGCTTAGGTCACGCATGAAATCTTACAAGATATGACAGATTCTGATTCGTCATCGTCTTCAAGTCTTTCGCCAATTATTACTACCTAATGCCTAAACGAGTAAAAAGGAAAAATATCGTGGAGAAGGTTTTCCGGAAGAAACGTAATGAGAAAAATGTACATATTTCGCACCCTCTTGAACAGCATTTGACCATTTGTAGACAAGATTATAGCATTCGGAGAGGATTTAACAACGCATCACAAAAGTGCCCAAAAATGACATTTATGAGAACTTACACGAAGCGAAAATATGTTTAATCCGATTTTCAATGGTTATTCCCATTTGGGAATAGTATGAAAGTTTTTAAAAATCGTCATCGTCATTCAGTTTTTCTCTGGAAGTATACCCGGCTTGTCTTGATAGTAGATGCGATCAAAGTCCGTATGAGACGAGTCGGAAGGATTCCGCGAGTTTTGTCCGAAAATGCTCCCATGCTTCCAGTAGTGCACTTATATGAGCTATCTTACTCCATATTGCTCAAAGTAAAAATGATTGCTTGGTGGATAGTCCCACGTCTAACAATTTAGGCTATGCTCCACCTGATTCCATTCCAAGTTCTACTCGGAAGGCACGAAAACAATTGAGATTTATTGACAGGCAAGTTCAGGACTAAGAAAACTTTCGAAAATGATTCGTTGCGTATAAAACTATAAAACGTTTATATTTGTTGTATAAGCGCAGGACATATTTTACACCGTATACAGTATGTGACATGTCAAGTTATGTACATCTATACCGAAAGGAAACACTTCCAAGTTCTTCCATTAAATGGAAAGCTTTCCGAAAGTCACTAGACTTCAGAAAACCATCAGTATTACGAAGCGGAACTATGTTCAGTAAGTAATGACTTCGATGAGTTTGTCTGTCTGTCTGAACCAAACTTGGTACGGCGATAGTTTAGGTCACTGGCAAAAATCCTATCGATTTTCAGCCCAATCGATTAACACCAAGGGCTGGAGTCAGAGGTAAACGTTTTCTTCGTGCCGATGTTGACCCAACTTGAGGGAGCGATGCTTTAGGTCTCTGGGAAGACTCTTTTAGTATTTCAGCTTGATTGGTCAGGGGTGGGGTCACTGGTCAACTTTCTCGTTTTTACATTGAGACATGATGAATGATATACGGTTTCAAAACTCTTAACTATGGCATTTCATTGAAACCTGTTTTATTTTCTTTTTTTATTGTTTTGTATTTTGATTTTTCTTTGCTGATTTACTTTCAGCTTCGTCATTATAGCTGTGGTGCAATAGCTTTTATTTATTTTTAGATTAGACTTCTCATAGCTATTTTTTATATTTTGTGAAATTGTGGTTTATTTAGCGTCTTAAAGCTGTGGTAATGTGAAGTTCGGAAAACCCGAAACAAGGTTTGGTAGTGCGGAGCTAGATACCAGAGTGGCCCTAATTACAAAACTTTTCCAAATCGTGTTTTGATCGTGTTAGATATGATTTAGATCGCTATAGAATAATTTCAACGGAAACTCAGGTTCATTCAACTTTAAGTCATGATCATCTTTGATCAAATAATGGCCTCTAATATCATTTGAAACCATAGAATAAGAAGAAGATTTCTATCTTACTCTAAGTTTGAAACGTAGAAAGTTTTAAATCCTAGAAATATTTTACAAAATTGACGGAAGCAGAGCGTCCTTAAAACTTGTCCAGTGAGATAAAGATAAATTATTAAATAAAAAGGTAAATGAAAATATAGCCGATTTCACTTTACGAATATACGATTTTATGTGCTAAGTCTCAGAAACCGATTATCATTAAAATCTCGCAGAAGCTTTGCAAATCTGGAGCCAACTAAAGCAACCGGACGTAGTGAAAATGTGCTAACTAGTCATGGTTGTTCATTACCCTCGATCTTCATAAACTCAGGAAACATGAAACCGCAGTTTAGGAATTAGTCTAGGTTGTAATTAAATAAACATTTTAGTACAAACTTGAAAATACGGACAATTTCCTTTGTTTTCAGCTATTTGAC
>VICI01002612.1:0-15927 GCA_019593645.1 Akabosia matsudoensis
ATTCGTATCGAAAAAAGTATGCCTTCCGTTTAATATTTTTTGGTTCCACGGCTGATCTGTGGTAGGAATGGGCGTGAATGGGCCATTTTGGAACAAAATGGACACAGTTAAGTTTTTTTTTAAACATCGAGAGGTTACAAAATATCGGTTATGCAGAAACACTCAACCTCTCAAAAAGCCGAAAAAAAGACATACAATATTTTTCATTTAATCCTGATCTCAATTGCCTTGACTACGTCAGTGACAAATAATACGCGTGTATTATCCAAATACTCATTACTGAACCTTTCTGACCAAATGCAAGATCAAAAGTATGAAAAAAATAGTCACTGAGATTAAGTTAATAAAGTAAAGTATTAAGCTTCTAGCGATCTTTTTTTCATTCAGGCATAACATGCACAAAAACATCAAAAAGCTTGAAAATTTCACGTGTATCTTTTGATGACTGTCAGTGATGATGGGATGAACATCACTGGCAAGGCTGTAGATACATATTAATCATGCACGCGCGTTATTGATCGAAATAGGAAAAGAAATCAAGTGATCACTTTTACCCCACCGTGGAGCTGTTGGGTTTGCCTGATATCTTGAAAAATCTAGTACACATCAAAAACTGCATCTCTTTTTTTCTTTCTCAGAGCTGCAAATTTGCATAAAAATATCATCACGAGCGAAAAGCAAACGACACTTCTGATTTGTTAAACATTGAACTTAACTTGTTATTCAACATCGTTTTTTTGTGAACGTTGAACGAAGAGAAGAACAAAATTCGAAAAGAGGCTGTGTCTTGGGTCGTTAAAAAAAATTGTGCGTGTAACGAAAGATGTGAGCAGCCAGCCCCAGACCCTTTCCATTTTGGATAGGTTGAGTGGAATAAAGAAGGATGCATAGCAAACAACAAGATTTGATATACATGACCCGAGTGTGATGTAAGTTAAAACAGACGTATGGATTTGTACTGCAGTTTTTGGTTTCCCTCTTTACTTGTGAGTATTATGTAAACAAGAAAATGGTTGTGAGTGAGCGATGCAACATGTAACAGACGGAAAAGCGACCGTTACACACATACTATTTCAAGGATGAAAGAGGAAACTGAGCTTGAGAATGCGATGTAACGTCAGCGAGAAATCAAAATGCTATAAGAAGAACATGTTCGTTTCTCAAAAAAGAAACTGACAAGGGATACGTACAAGACGTCACTTGAGGCTCAACAGGATTCCAAGCAAACAACAAAAGTTAAGCCCAAGCTCGACACGTCCTTCCTTGCCAAAGTAGCCATGGATGTACATAGGTATATATATGTCGTCTTTTTTGAGAGATTCGCCATTTTGAAAATAGCGTATTTACTACAATTCGTGCCGAACTATAATGGGCAAAATGAAAACCAATAAGCCCGGCTACCAAACGGACAAAATGCCATGGCAAACGACCATAATGGTGTCACCATTCAAGTTATAAGTACATATGTGTAGTTTTTTTCTACATTTGTATCGGAATAGATCTCACCTTGTATCTACTGAAGGTTGTGTAGGTATTGTAAACCAAGACCAGGGCATGATTGGACCAGGGACCAGACCCGGCTGTTATAGCAAAAATTAACTTGAATTTGGGGGTCTAATTCGGGGCCGGCTACCAGTGGAGACCGACTGTAATGGGAGTAGATGCGGTACATTTGCTTTGTTTAATGTGCGTAGTAAAAGGCTTTTAATAGTAATTGGCACCAAGAACCTTTTCCTTTTGTTAGAGTGGGTGGGTTTAGGCCACCCCCTTCTTTTCTCTTATTCTTTCTGTTTTCTTGACACACGTATCATCCAGCCATAGTTCACGCTCACTTAAATTTCCATCTTGAAAGACAAGCATGCCATGATATCTGACAACGTCACTAAACGCTCAGATCCTGTTATCAACTCAGCTTCATCATCTCTCTAGTCAGTTGGTAAACTCACTCACTTCTTCACTCCACTGGATGGAGGGTGCATTAATCAAGTATAAAAACTCATAACGACGTGACGTTTGATATCTTTACCGAATTGGTTTTTTGTATGCGTATCTTCATGACTATGTACTCATTATGAACCATGTCAAATAGATTGCGAGCATAATTTTATTTGGAAAACGCTTTCAGGATTCCACAATGTTGGCGTTTTTCGTGCCAACGCCATAAAAATCCATGTCTTTCATGATGCAAAAACTCTTCTTCCTACCAGAGAACAACATTAAACTCGGGAAATTGTTGGCATCCCAAACGCCTACTCATCGCAATCTCTGATCTTTGCAAAGCCTTAAAAAAAGATGAGTAAATTTTCTGGCATGGTCACCACATCAATATCCGGTTAGAAGGAGAATATCACAGGGAAATGAATGTGACAACAGGTTTTTTTTTTCTTGAATTTACTCTTAACTCTAAGAATAAAAAACTCTTGGCAATAATGGCTTAGCTAGAAAACAATCAAAGCTTTGCATCTACCATCAAACTAGCTACATTGATTTTGCGTTAACAATCAAGAAAAAACTGTTGGTTTGGTACTGTAAGAATTTTGGTAAAGGTGTGCATGATGTGAATGGCATTTGTGTGTGTGTGTGTGTTGAGCTGATGTATATTTTTATAGTGTAACACACATGTAAATGGATTTTTTTAGGAGCAACATTAAAACTTAGTAGTTGTTGATGCATAACAAATGGTGATAGAAAAACGTGGGAAATACTTACAAACCGAGTGGGCAAATTTGTTTTCTACTATAAGAAAAAAAGTGAAAAAACATCTATTTAGTTTTTTGAATGCAGGGGTACTTGATACTTGTTTGGAAAAAGTTACAATTTGTACAGGGCTCAAAGGGTCAAACACTTTGATACTTGAGAGGGCAGACGACAGTGAGAAAAAGTTCAGAAAAAAAGAAGATTTTTTGTGTAAACCTGCGAGACTCCGGTACTGAAAGTGTGTCATTGGCAGCCCCACCCCCACCTTGTATACTATCTTTTCGATCTGTTTTCGGTATGACTATGGTTGGTGTGGATTTTGTGGTGTTATCGTTGCCCTCGTCACTAGTTGACGATACCTCGAACCGTAACGGCAACTTTGGGAGGAGATGATGCTACTAATGTTGAGGAGGAAACTGGGGGATCACTCAAAGGTGTTGGTGTAAAAACAGGAGATGTTGGCGTTTGTTGGGATTCTGTTAAGGTGCTTGTGGAAGGCGGCAATGTGGGAGGAGGAGGAAGAATTTGTTGTGTAAACTGTTCGTCGCTTGCTGAACTGGCTGTAGTAGACGAAGAAGAAGCTGTAGCTGTTGCAATAAATGCAGAGGAAGAGGCAACACAATGAGTAGAAGAGTTTTGCCTTTTTTGCTGGAGGAGTTGTTGCTGATGCTGGAGTTGACGAACGTGGGACAAATTGTTCTGCTCCTGGGGACCAAACGCAGGGGATGTTGCAGTTGTTGAGGTGGCAACTCCATGCTGACATATTCTGGAGGAAGGAAAAATACATAGATTTGTATTTATACATATGAATAGTCATGACAACCAGTAAAATTCAAAGACACAAAAAGAAACACGAGCAAGGCGTTTATTTATGCGTCAACATAAACAACTTAAATCAGACCACATATTTCTTCACGTTTTTGAACATACACAGCAGCAACGCCACACACAGAGTAGAATTAATTGAGAGAACGGAACAAGCGAAATGACATGGTTGTAAAGATGAAACGATTAAAGAGAGAGAAAAAAATAAGCTCGAAATTACTTCAAGTAATTACTCTAGAAACAAGGCATAAAAACAACAAATTTCTTGCAATCGGAGAGAGAGAAAGCGAGAGAGAGAGAAAAAAACGCTAAAAAGTTTTGGTGTTTGACCAAGAGTCAGATTTTGCAGGAAAACTTTTATGACAAAATAACGTTCAGCGTAATTTGTATCTAGATGGAAAGTTTCCCGTAGGAGAGTACGTCGTTTATGACACGCGGTACTTGTTTGTAAAGTTTCATAGAACCGTTTGGTTATTGCCTCTTTGAGCAAAGGAAAATTACACGTGAATTAGATTGATTATCGCTTCCCCCTAACAACACTGATACTTCTCTTGGTAAAACTGAGACTCTCCTGCTTTTTATGGGCTCTTTTACTCCGGCGAAAAGAAAACTTGCTCGCAAACTGTTTGTAATAACTTTTGGCAACAGAAAAAAAGGAACGTTATGTGCGTCTAGAGTGTTTCATTTTATTTGCAAAAAAGGACACAACTCGGCGAGTTTTGGTTTGGAGCGGAGCTTGTTTCTCATGTAGTAGTACAATCACTCATTCGATTGTGTTTGCGGAGCAAATGTAAACAACCTTGGTGCTCGACTTGATTCTCAAGGGCTCTGAAAATGCAACATGCCATTTCATCGCAAGCCAACCACATCGCCACGTGTTTTCTCGTTTAAACAGCTAGCAACAGATTTAATTAAGACGGCAAGTATGTCGTTAGTCGTGTTGGTCATGGTATAGTCGTATTGAGTTTGAAACAAAATTTGTAGGTGACACAAGAGTATCCTGGTAAAAATCGCTTGACATGCGTTTGGATCACGGCCAGTTCACACACTACCGATACACAAGAGGTCAGCCTCCTGCTGATAAAGATATTGCAAAACAGCTCTTCTGCGAGGATTCGGCTATCAAAACTATTCCAGGGGAAACAGGAAATTGTCGAAGACTATAAATATGCATATAAATATGCTTTGTCAACATGTGAATCATGCTTTTCAAAACCATTTCATTGGGAAGCACTTAATTTGTTGTATGGTATATGAATATTAGGTTTTAAGCTTTGCGGTTCTTGAGCCACATGTCTGTAGGGAGTAATAGTTACGCCAGACATTACTAAGTTTACTTAAGATGCTATACATTGGCTCTGTGTAATGAGGTTTATTTTGGGTTTAAGTTCCCTGGTTTTGAGAATCTTTCATCCTGGTGGCATGAATTTATGCATCGATTTTCCAGTAAATGCTCAGGTAAACCAAGCAGATCTACGTATTAACCCTACCACTGGCGTAATGAGGAAAAGTAGCTGGAAAAGAGTTTTTGACTAGGCGAGTTGGCGTTCAGATAAACTTGTGTGTTTTGGTTATAAAACGAGTTACAAGTTTTCAACCCTAAAGAGTAAGTTTGCAACCTAACAGCCTTTCATTAGCTAGAAATATTTACTAAACAAAATTGTGCTTTCTCTCGTCTTTCTTTGGAGTTTTAGTTGAGTTTATGATAACCGGAAAATATTTACTCTGTTCATTAGACAGAATAAAGGTGGGAGTAACAGGGAGAAAGTAACAAGCTAATTATGAGAGGCGGAGAGAATGCAAAGGAGAAAATCAAATGTAACAAAATATATTTTTGTGAAAAGGTTACTCTTGACGCAGACGAGAGGTCACAAAAATATAGTTTTTTTTAGGGGGACTGATCGTATTTACTTCCAAGTGTTGGCTTTATTATTAAACCTTCGAGTTTCGTTGCCACGCTCTGCTACTCGTTCCGTACATGTTATTTTGGAAGTCCCTAAGAGAGAGGAAACATTGAATGAGAAGAAGAGTCAAATAACGATATTAAATTGCAACCAGAATACGGATAGGATATATGAGCTATACTTTAGCTAAATTTGATCCATAACAAGACGCATCACAAATTTCACTAGGGGTTTAAGGGTTTCTCAGCCAAAATTGAAAGTTACTAGTGAAACGTTATACGAAAAGTAGCAAAAGGAAAAATAACCTATGTATATTAAATTAGTTTGATACAAAAAGCGACTTGATTTTGTTCAACAGACAAATAAACTGTTGGAATAAATTGTGAGCTTGCTACTACTCAAGAACTCTTTTGTTTCCAATCTTGTTATGAAAGCTGTTTTACTTGATTTCCGGATCACTTGAGATAACTTGGGAAATTAATATGATTGCTTGCAGCTTTGTTTACCCTTTGCCTTCATTACTTAAGTGTTAAAAGTTCTATTTTGTAGACAGAAAATGATTGACAATAAAGAATGAAGCAAGCCTTCCTAAATATCGATATGTAAGGCATTTATTTCTTCCTCTCAAAAGTTTTCAATGTACAATAGCCAAAATTGATGCAAAGCTAAGGAAAGTGATATAAAAGCACAATTATATGGTTGCCTTGAGGCACTTCCGTTTTTTGAACTATAAAGTATCTATTTCACCCATGAAAAATTCGCGGCATTGTTTGTGTCAGAAAATTGACGAAGCATTTTTTCTGCTATGTGGCTATACGTAATCTTATAGTCACATGAAACCCTTTCTGCCTTTGAATTATAAATAAGTTAATTTTTTTTCCTCCTGTGGAGAACCTACGCAGAAAGTGATGCTCGCCGGTGTTCACGTACTTGCACATGTCTTGTTTTCACTCCAATACGCTTTCCCAGTTATCTCGTCGTGTGTTTGTGAAATACCAATAGCTTTTTCATCAATAAATAGTAAGCACAATAAAAGTACGTTCATTCATACAAGCTGTGTTTACTCGGTGAAAGGAGATCCAAAAAATGTAGCTGAGTGGTAAAGCACCCATTATAAAAACATATATAGACACAAGCTTTTTATCTAATCTGTAATCGGATTAACGTTTCCCGTTTTCAATTCGTAATGCAAAGGTACCAAAAAAATTTGCGGATGAGACCATACCTGCAAATGAACACGGGTGTTATTTCAGGCGAAAAGGGGCCAATAAATAATCCCAATAAAAATACATACGTGTATCGTTAAACATAAATAAAACACAAACAGAGTCATCATACACTTTTGTTTCATGTTGTGAATGTCTTGCTGTTCTCCAGGAAAAAAAACAGACAACTCTAAAAAAACATATTTTTAGTGTGCTATACTTATTCACGAAAAATGCATCCAATATTCCAACATTCAGCACTCAAAAATATGTGTTCAGCTTATTTATTATGATTCAATAGCCTGCATACAAAACAATATGTTTCGTTTTTTTTTCTCTTCTATCTTTTCCAGTCTACGTACCTTGTCCTGTGTAGTTTTTTGGTTGTATTAGGAAAGCCATAAAAACTCATAATATTATCTTACCCAGTTTTCTCCTATCTATTTCCTTTTCTCTCTCCTATGTCCTATTTATGGCTTGTCGACGTCAAGCAGACTATGATAATGAAAAACTTGCCAAATAATTGCATATTGTGCCGTACCTGTTTGTGGTTCTCTTATTTTTGCTAAATTGTCTTATTCGCATATAAAGCCGAGAGAGAGAGACGTTGAAACAACGTATGAGCAGTACACAATGACAATTGAAAACACATGTAAGAGTAGAGAAAAGCCCTGTAATTTTGCAACCTGCTTTCCTTTTTTACGTAATGGCTGAAGAAAGAAAATTCTGTTCTCTAGAGAGAAAGCACATGTACCATACTAGAAAATTGGGTAGGTGAAAGTCAAAGAACGCGAAAATAGTCAATATTTGATGGTAAAATGATCGATTTTTATTATGGCCGTATGCATATAATCAATTGCTGGCAGTGTAACACTCCATCTTAGACACGTTGAGGAACGCACTTAAAGTTTACTCAAAGATCTGTCAATTTAAGACCATCTGGTAAATTCAAAAGAGGAATAGACTTGTACATAAATATACTCTCTTGAGTTAACTGCTTCTTAGAGGAGAAATGAAGCTAGAGAGTTCTGTTGTTAAAAAACTCTCGAAGTTGGCGGCGTTTCGGAATACTGACCAGTGGGAAAAGCTGTTGTGGTTTTCTTTCATCGATCTTTTGTGTTTGCCAAGGCTTTCTCTTCATTACAGGTAGTCTTTTCCTATGTAAACAAACATGTCAAATGGAAGGATAGATGATATCAAAGATATACCGTTCCCCGTCAATATTTATGTAAGTTGGGTAACACATTATTCAAATCACGTTACCCCAACACATTAATTTTAGTCAATTGGCAGTGATAATACAGTTTTTATTGAAAGAGAAAACACGGGCGGCGGCGGCTGAATTGCAAATAGGCGTGGTCGAGTTTACCAAAATACCTATTTTATACTGGAATAGAATGTCTTTTCCGTAATGCATGAATAAAAAAATTGTCCTCTCGAACCTGTCTTTCTCTCCGTCCTGAATAAACTGAATAGCGTATTGAATGTTTCTCTGGAGAACTTCCGGTGGAACAGTGTCCAACTGGCTGGACTCCAACTTGTCCAAAATGAGTTTAAGTCTTTGTACAACAGACACGCTGGAGAGGGATGGCAGGTCAGCGTGTAGGTCGACGGGTGGATCCTTCCGGCGAAGTATTTTAACTCCGTTTGTTGGTTCATCGTTGGTGACTGAACAGAAAGATAGAAAGTTGTTTTAAAACCAGGACCCCATGATTTCATTTTACAATAAAGTTTTATTTAAAGAATACAAGGACAAAAGAAAGAAAGCGATTAAAGATACATATAGACACACATACACATGGTCAACAAAGTTTTGAAGCTGTCCCGCGAACTTTCACTTCTGATTTTTTTTTTAAAGATTTTGTTCAAGTACGAAGTTGACCGTGAAAACTTTGTACAAAATGTGTAGATATAAAGGGAACAAAGATAATTCAAAATATGAGGTATTCTGCTTTGTATTAGTCATCGTTAGTTAGTCCTTTGAAGGGGAAATTACAAGCTGAAGTTTTAACAATGAGTGGGTAGACAGTGAAAGTACAAAAATAACATCAAAAGCATATCTGTTCTTGTCCAGGTTTCATGCAAAATTGTACAAGTACTAAAGCCTACATGAGCAGGGGAAAGCTAAACGGCTAATGCTAGACATTACACTGGCTAGGAGAACGTCTATACTATATTATGCTCTGATCAGTTACTAATCACTCACTATAGTCTCGCAAGTCTAGCAAAAAAAAATACAAAAAGAAAGTAAAGATGCTCGATGATTTCCCCCAGATCTCTGGAGGTAGAGCTTTTATCACATCCATTTAATCCATTTACTCGTCCTTTTAAATACTCGGCCGTGATCTCTAATCTTTCCAAATACACTACCTTCTACACGCTCTATATATATTTTCTCGTAGCACGAACTCATCTATTTTTGGGTAGTAGCTCTTCCCTACATCTCTGCTCAAAGTGAGTTCCTAGTACTTGTACTGGACATGAACATTAATGGATGGACACGTTTTCCGTTTCTTACGTAGAAAGCTAACAAACTAGCAAGTTGGACTAAATCTGTGCGTTTTCACAAACAGAATAAATTGCTTTTCCCCTCGTCCTCCAGATCCCGCGTGTTTTTTTCTTCGAAAATATCATGAGAAGGCACGTCAACGAGAAATGATGACAGATGATTTGCTTTTCTATACACATTTGATAGAGAAATACAAAGTGAAAGTGAACATGTCACATAAAACGAACCAGACGGAAACGAGAATTGTAATACGATTATGCGTTATCAATTGTCATGCTTTCTCTCAAAAAAACACACGAAATATGTAGTTCATAAACATACCCAAGCACCATTATTCTCACAACATCATGGCAAAGAATGGGACAGGCAGAGTAACAATTTTTTAGCCGAGAATGAGAAAAGAGAAAAAATGTTGGTTAGACACACAAAATTGTGAAAAATATTACCGATTTGGTATGTCGCCCCGTCAAGATGGAATGTAGCACTCTGACATCGATATATTCTTTCGTGAGACATTTCTACAGATCTACCGTGAATTATTCGACAGAAGAAAGTTACAAAAAAAATTGTTTTTTACACCATTCAAGAGTATGCTTTTTTTCACCAGGAAGTAACTCTCACTGCAATGTAATAAGTTGTTCTAATAAAACACTACACACGACATGCTTTCTGTTCCAATGTGCGGCGGTCTCTTAGCAGCTGTGTGCATCTGTATATTGTTACTTGAGCAATGTTAGCAACCACGTTTACTTGCTGCGTGAATGGCTATTATACATTTTTTTTTCCTCTAAAGAAAACATAACTGTGCAGAAGAGAAAAAAAATCAAGAGAAAAAAATAACACTTAAAGAGCAATACGTCCGTTCACAAGCCCGTGTTCGTCATCATGTCCATCAGATTTTTTCTTCACGGGAAAAAGTTACTTGAGGAAACAAGCGAAAAGGATTGATTTTTCCCCTTCTGGTTGCTAAGTAAAGGAAGTCCGGATGATATCGGTCGGTGACAATCCACACCCAGACAACAAAATGATTATCAAGTGATGGTGAAACTTGATATTGTGGCTTTCAAAAAAGTCTCACAGTACCCCATAAAGTTCTATTCGGTTTGTCCTTTTCCCCTCATTATTCCATGATTCCTTTTGATAGCTCGTAGAGAACATTTTTTATGGTATCCTGAGTAGAAATTACTTTACTGCATCCTTTACAACTTGAATGTGATCCTTTCTTGTTAGGAAAACGCGTTTTGGAATGAACTTGTTCACAGTCTCGTCAAAACTCATGCAGTAAGGAAGTATCCCGACAAACTATACGACATGCTTTTCAACTGGTGAAAGCAACCAAGGAGAAAATCTCACCCATTTTTTTGTGCAAAAATATGTATATTCATACTAGATTGTGGTGTTGAATGCTGGTGATGATATTATTTGCGTGTTGTGTTCTTGTGGTGACTCCTTAATCAGACAAGTTGGATAAAGTTATAGCAATTCTGCGAGTTTTCTCTCTTTTTACATTTTGTCAGTTCAAACAGAATTTTTTCTTTTCAAACTTCTATCCTACAAGTATCCGGCCGGTCAAAATAACACCGCAATTCTCTTGTTCCTGTGTGTGTACAAAACATTATTATTTATTCTGCTGTGGAACTTGCTCGAACATATTATCTCAAAAACTTTCTCACAAAATATCTTCAAAACTTCATAAAAAAGCAATTTTTGAATTTTTGTTGTATTGCAAAATTTAGTGTATACCAAATGCAGCTCAATCCATGAAAATGAAAACTTTCCCTACAAAGTATCCATCTCAAACATGCTACATAAAAAAGGTCTACACCCCAAAAGTAATTACCCGTTTACATGTATAGAACCGACAAAAAAAAGTTGTTAGTTTTTATGCTTGTCACAGTTTCCTTTCACAAATTACACATGATGGTGGTTACGAAGAAAACCCAAGATGATACAGATTACGGTAGAGTAGTTTAAATAATGAGTACATTATCAAACCATATGATCAACACACGAGAAAACTCGGCGGATATGTCTACCTGCAAGAGCAAATTTTTCTCTCGGAAATGGTAGTTTTGATGGGGGAAAAAACAGGTCCAGGGTGAGAAGCAGAAAATTAAATGGCCAAGTTTTGTCCCCGTCATGTTGATTTTATGAGTAATTTATCTACTCGTACGTTAACTAAATATATCATACAAGAAAACTTTCTTCTGGAGAAAGTATTCATTATTTTTGTGCATAAAATGCTGCTGAAGCTGGTATTTATTTTTTTCGCAAGTAAAATTAAAAGCAAAACTATTCAACCCTACAATAAAGATAATAAAAAAGGAAGTAAAGTAGAAAAATTATTGTTTTTTTTCTCTGTGAATCCATTGCTTACTCTGAGTGCCAAGAGGTTGCCTATGATTATTGTTAGGTTCAATCTGTGTTTTTGTATTGTACTTCATGTCGACCCTCCTGGATGAAGTGAATGATGATGACAAAAAAGGGATCATTCTTTGTGTCTCGCTTTCACTTCACGCAGATGCTGTACTGGCCGAAGTTGTAGAAGTAGTAGACAGTCGCAAAAAATGTCATTTGTGGTGGTGTAAAAAGAAAATGTGAGTTTTTAGCTGAATCTAGGAGTTAGTCGATGATGTGTTTGTGCAGAGCTAGTCGATTTTATAAATGAACGGTGATGGACACAACGGGAGATGTGATGCGAAGTGTGTTCCTTTTGCCAATGACACACGACAGGAGAACTATCAAGTGTCCCTTAACATAAAAGGAGAATGATGTGGATGATCATGATTCCTCTATTCAGGTTTTTGCAAAGACTCGAGAAAATATAGGCCAAAGGATATCTTCATATTATTAATCAGTACAACAGTAAATAGGAAGATATTTTTGATATTTTGCAACATCGTTAAAGTTCTGTCATATGATCTGCTATCTCATTTTTCCATACAAGATATAAAACAAATAGTAAGTCAGCTTTCTTTAAATGTGAGTGAGTTGATGAAATTTTCCCGGGGCAATACTTTTTAAATGGTTTCCAGAAGATGCTAATATTTGTTTAGTTACCAATGTATCTTAACTCCCGTCCGTATAACTTTCTTTCAAACATAAATAGACCTGGTACTATACTTATAGTTTCCCTCAAAACTTTTTATGCAAGCTTTCTTCCATTTTCTCGCTCAAATTTAATGTTCATGAGTAAATTAGCCTGTTTGATCGACGAATAAAAAAACCAAGAGCTTTAATAAAAGTTTTGAAGATTCTGCTCATAAGTATGCGTGCCAACGCATCCTCACATGTCGAGAATGTTACCAGCTAAAGCTATATCATAATGAAAGGAAATGGCAGTGGTTCGGGTATGCGACAGCGTGTTTTTCTGCTTTTTATTAACACCTGGCTGGTATTTGCTTCAAACAACTTCTCCCCTTTATTTCAAGTGTGTGTACATTTCCTTTTCTCTCACTATTTTATTTTCCTCTTCGCACTTACTTAAATTTTTAGCCACACAGGAATGTTTTGGTTCAATCTTTTTGCCTGTCTATATACGTATATAGTGTGTACTTTCACTCTTTTGTCCTTTTGACGTATGCCAATTCGTAAGCTTTCCTTTTCCTGTACAAAACTCCCAATACGATGACTTTATCAGCTTCCATAACATCTCATATGATTACCCTTGCGAGAGAAAAAAATTTCTCGGGACATTATAAATCACACTCTCGTTTTATCTCCTAGCCACTATTCTATTTGTCACAAGGAAAGCGGCAACCCATTTTTATTCTGTTGTCGGTAATGACGACATTAAGGAGGAAAACGCATTAACTTGTCTCTTGGAGTTCCTTGCCTTTAGAATACTATTACCGTTTTTTTTTTCATACGCAGCTCTTTGTTTTGCACGGAACGCCAAGTCGATTATTTCAGAACTTTTATTTTTACGCTTCTAAACGTATTTTCGCAACGTTTTTTTTCCTGATACTCCCAGTCGTCTATTCGTCTACCAAACACGATTTCGAAATTGAATCAATAATGTTGATTTCTTCCACTTTATTTCAGACAAATTTATCTCTGTAGCTCCGCGTGTTCCTCTGAAAATGACGGTTAACAGAATCAAAACAATTCCCTTATCAGTTGTCGAACTAAATTCAAATTATTTTGCCCGAGTAAACTTGTGGTATACGTAAAATCCTCAAACCTGCAATAAAACCTAGAAGTTACCATTTTACGAAAAAAATATGCTTTGCCTTGCGCTAACTTTTTAAATAGATATTACCCTAAAGTATACTTTTTTTGCAATACAAGAAATTTCTCTACTTAGCTGATAACATAATACTCGTCTTCACAAAGCAATTTTCGTACCCAAAACTTTCATTTCTACAGTCATTTGGCACAGGAAATAAATAGCAGTTTTACTTTCTGATACCGTACAGGTTTGGGGGAAAAAGTAAGCTGAGAAATATATTTAACGAGTGGGTACTACGTTGCGTAGTGTGGAATTATAACTTGTTTTTTTATTTGCCTTGTGTGGAATTTTTTTTCTGTATATTTTAACATACCACTCGACTCGTCAGAGCTTGTGATCCGCCGGAGAATGACGTTAATTATACTTTTCATATTAGCCAGCTCCAGTATGCTCCGCTTTTGTATGTGTTCCGTAATTGGTGCTTAAAACCTGACGTAATACACTGGACACATTAAACATATAGGATCCAATAAATGGACACACCACTAATACTCCGTTTTTTCTGATACCACGGCAATTTTCAATAATTGCGCACCAAATAACAAGTCTACGTACAAAACTAAAAATATCTGGAGAAATAAAGCGCAGAGAAAGTTGATTCCATGATAAAATTCACTTTCCTGGAAATTCCTCTCATATTTGAATATGAATCCGTCAATACCACTTCCAATATCGAAAACAATGCAGTGATGAAAAGTAGATGAAAATGGAAATTTTTCCCTCCTCCCATCCAGCTTTCTCTCTCCCTTGTTGCGCTTTTTCACATAAATTCATACAAAACTTCTTGAGTCTTTTGGAAATTATTGTTTTTAATATTTCTTTTCATTGGAATTCTCTTGGTACATTTTTTAAATAGGAGATATTATTTTTCTAGCTAAGCTAAATATTACTTTTTGAAGGATTTATGGCCTGCCCAAACTTTTCATAATAATGAAAGCGGGCCACGCATACAAAAAAATCTTTTACACGTGGATTTTATTATTTTTATTTTTTTGCAGCCGAACTATAAACTTTTATATAAAAGGACTACTTGAGGCAAATCCAGCCATGCCAGAACATGATTCTTTTATCTTTACACAAAATCACAATAACAGCACCAAAAAAAAATATATATATGCACTTGTACCACCACCACCACCACACGATCAACTATCACAAAAAATATACCTTTGTCTGAGGAAATGTTCAATTGGATTTTTTTCTTTTTGTGGCTTTCCCTGCAAAAAAAATATTGCTTGTCCACTAGTATCCACTATATCCAGCCATTTTTATTTAGCTGCGAACAAAAGTCAGCAGAAAGTTGGACACTCTACTAAGGTCATATTTTTGGGGCGCACAAATAGATAATGCATAAAGTTTGCCGTTTACGGTAAGGAGAACTCAGACTTGAAGCGCGCCAGCAGGAAATAGCCCGTGTGTGCTTGGATGCACGACGTATTCACAAATGAACGCAGAGCCAAACAAAATGCAGAGTAAAAGCTCATGGAATCCAATATACCGGGTTTGTGTGTGCTGATGGGTGCTGCTGCGGACAGAAAAGAACCTGTCTAAACCTTGCATCACAAAGCTAACACACAGAGCTCTTGAGGTACACGTCGTGTGTGACACCATTAGTGTAAATCACATTACAGGTTACAGTCATGCAAATTTTTTTGAAGTCTAAAAAAAAGTCTAACGGTTGAATATGTCTTGATTGCAAACGGATGTGTTTTATGAAAAAGGCAGGTTATATATAAAACATATAACATAGGGCTAGTTTTTATATTGTATTTACGTCATACCATTTTAGCAGTTGCATAAAACATTAAAGAACGTAATCCTAATCCTTTTCAGATCAGGTTATTTGACAGGTTGGGGAAGTAACTAAGTAACGTTCGTAAGGTTTCGCATTGGGTACTTGTCGAGGGCTCAGTAGGGTGAGTCTTACGGCTAGGCAAAAATAAGACAGGCGACAAGAAACTGTTTGGCTTTTGGCAATTTTTAATTAACAATAACAGCTTTTCATATAAAAGACAGAAACAACTATTTATACGGGAATTCGGGGCTTTCTCAGATAAAGACTCGGCAAGACAAATTTGACAGAAGTTGAAGACAAGAATGAAACGCAAACTTTTTTCTTGCTCCACGAAAACGTTGATTTGTAAATGCACTCAGGTTGACTATTAGAATCAATCCGAATCCTTGGTGATCAATGCATTCTTCGGACGATGATGCGGAGAAGCAGCATACGCAGAACCAAGATACGTAGAACCACCATCCGTAGAACCAAGATACGTAGAACCAAGATACGTAGAACCACCATCCGTAGAGCCACCATCCGTAGAACAACCATCAGTAGAACCACCATCAGTAGAACCCCCATCAGTAGAACCAGCATTCGGAGAACCACAATCCTTATTACCCTGAGCTGTGATATTACAATTTTGTTCCTCCGGAACAGTACTCATTAAAATGACTGTACTGTAGAGAATTTCGCAATATGATAATTTGTACAGGCCCAATCGGAATCGTAAATAGACCCTTGAATTTTTATTGTTTCGGAGAAAGTATCCTAGA
>VICI01002613.1:0-15922 GCA_019593645.1 Akabosia matsudoensis
CCATTTCATTACAGTAATATATCAAAATGATCGTTGAAATGTGCTCTAATTAACTAAAATAATTTGATTGGGCGCCAATCAGTTTTTAAATATTTATTTAACAATTAAAGGCTTTTTTTTAAAAAAAAGCGACGGCCACTTTTGGCCGTGAAACGACCACAATCGGCCGTCAGTAATATTTTGAAGAAAAAAAGTTAATTCGACGGCCATAAGTAGCCATGCGACGGCCATAACTAGCCGCGGCCATAACCAGCCGTGGGACGGCCAGTTATGGCCGTCTGGCCCCCACTGACCTAAGCAAACAATTCAATTACAGTGGATCCGTCCTTTAAGTTAGAAATCATACGACCTTACTCTGGAATTGTACTCCACGACGAATAATGTTATAATTTCGATGCGCATTAACTGCATCTTCCAAATTGTTATATAATAGTGTTGTATTTGGTAGGGCTCTAGTCAAATTTAGATAATGAATTACACCCCAACATCTTACCGTTCCCTTCGTTTACATGTATGGAATGGGCTTAGCAGCATTGTTTACTTCCATATATTTTGCAAAAAATGAAAAAAATGATAACCTGAAGAAAGGTAGTATTTTGCGTTCAAAGAGAACGAATAAACCTTGCTTGTAAGTTGGGAGCCTGGGTATATGTCATCCCGACAAAAAGAAATGTTCACCATATGGTTTTGTTAGCTTACTAAGATATTGTTTTTCCCTTTTCTCACAAACTGTTTTCGTACACACATAAGTATAACCGTAATATAATCTTTTTTTGTTCTCTATCGCCGTCAACACATTATCACCAAGAACCAGAGTTTGTCTTTCTCTTTCTATTATATTCGCTTGTTCCCTTTTTGTCTCAACTTTTCATTTTGTTTTTGTTACAAGATGAATGGAAAGAGAAAGAATAGTCGGCTACCATACTTTTGCCTTTTCCTGTTGCTGTCCACACGGGTGGCCTTTTCTTTCCCCTACCCCAAAACTACAAACCAACTTTTCTAACAGTGAAGCTATGTATAGAACCATGAAGCTGTGTGTTTTTTTTCGTCCAATGTCTATGAAATCATGGAGAAAGTCAAGATCGCAAGTATGTGTCAGTTTAAATGTTGTGTTATCATAAATTATATCCAACACATCAACGTCAACAATTTAAATAAGTTATAAGTTGAAATTGGAAAACAAGAACATGAAGCGGTCATTTCAAAGTTTTCTTTACTGCATAATAATTTTTAGGAAACTTGATTACTTGACGGACACATGCTAGCATGAAACTAAATACTAACGTTAGGACATACGACTTTGTTAACGTCAATTTTAAGATAGTTCAATACACCAAGCCAACGACGACTAGGTCCTCTTTGCTAAACGATAGCCGTTAGCGTTGTTATGTTTTGTGTGTTGAAGAAGAAGATGACTGGTTCTATAAAATCTAGTTTCTCAATACAGTGCGCTTTGTTAGCTATTTTCGTGGAAATGTGTGCGTCCTATGGTCACTCATTGTATTTTTAGTCGACTGCAACGTTTTCTCTTTTCGCTTAGTTTGGCAAAAAAACGAACGTGACTAGAGAAAAAGGAAAAGCTTTCACCAGCTTAAGTTTTCGCAACCCATTTTTGTTCTTTATCTGGTTGCAATAAACGAGGGAAACATGTGGTGAAAAAAAAAACTCTTGTAAGTACATAAATATGTGTAATGTGCCTACTCACTAGTTCAGTGAATGAAGCTTATGAAGTTGTTCTTTTTTCCCTTGGTTAAAACACGGCTTTTAGGTACTTAACAGAGGTCCAAAGCAACGTTGCTGCACTTTTCTCAAGAAAAAAGCATGTATGGGTTTGTGTGGACAGGGAGAAAAATCATCGTGAGATGAAAAGAATGACAGATATATTTTCTCGTTTGAAATACCATTAAATCCCAAAGTCCACTTTCAATAAAAAGTAATGTTGTAAAGACGGCCTTTCGGGAAAAGTAGGTGAAATATCCTCAAAGAAAGCATGTGGTTGTCAGTGTCATTATTATGGGGTATGAGAAGATAATCTCCTTTGCTATGATGTAACTGTTGTAATTCTCTGAAAAACGAGACAACATGATTCCATCATGTCACTATTTCTAGTTTGCATGAACAGCATGCTTATTGAACCATATGTTAAACCAGATTCTTTGTAACCGCTAATAACTAGAATGAATGCACAAGTAGAAGCGCAACACGGAGCTTATTTACTATTAACCAATAACGGCATTACTTACTGCCTAGACAGCGCTGTCTATAGAAGAATGTTCTATCGACAACTAGAATTATGAAGTATAAAATCAATATGGTGTCGGGCATATTTAAAAATAAAATCGCGAAACATATATTACGTTGAAATGTTGACTTGCCCATCTGTTTATGCGATATATGCGTACCGTAAAGCATCCAGTTGGGGACTGGACATAGAAAATTAACAGAGCAGAAACAAGAAATGGGAGGCTGGTGCGGAAGGGACACTTTATTTGGAGATTATAAAGGTTCCATGAAATTTAGAGAATGGCTACGGGAATGCGTGTAGGGTTGTTAGGGTGCACTTTTAGTAGCTCGGCAGTTGAATTGAATTGTTTTTTGTTTTTAGTAATCTCGAATCATTCACGCGCAATCCGTTATGAAGACCAAGAATAGAAAAAATGTGCGGTGACGATCTCCCTAAGTGACCTTACGGACGATACGTGTAGCAAATAACTTACATTTCCATATTTGCTACAAATTTGAGCCACACAGCCCCATGGAAACGAGAATTGGTATGCAACATATTCACATATTTTTATGTGAAAACAAGTGCAATTGTAAAGATTGCAAAATGGGCTGGTGAGCACTTCGTGTGCTATTCATGCGTATGTGAGCTTTTCATCTCGAGAGGAAAAGATATTCCTTCCTATTTTTTGGGAGGAATTCGTCATTTAGGCAAAGCATATCCTCTTGTAGCCTGACACACTCGGACCTTCAGATTTTGGCTTATTTTTGAACCCATATTTTGCACAAACATATATACTCATATGATATTTAACCATTCATACACTGGGATAGTAGAATGGGACGATGAAGTAAGGCCGTTAAATTTCCGTTTTTACCTAAGTGCTTTGCATAAATGCAAATTCTCGTACATATGCATGAGTCGAGAGAACAACATGAGTAAAAATGATGTGCCACTTTAGCGTGACGAATTTGAACATTGGACGCAGCCACGATGACAAGTAACAAGGTTTAGGGAGGGAAGAGAATGAAATGTAGAGAAAACTTGGTTGAACCGACACCGCTGTGACGACACGAACAGTTTATGAAAATGCTACCGCTCGCTTCTGACGGTTGAAAATGAGGAGATTTAGTTGCACTAAAAAGGAATGAAGAGAATCCTACTTTCAGAATTTTGAATAAGGTGAGAAAAAAAGACCCATCAAATGAAAAAGGTATCTGACCAGAGAATATAAAAGCCTGTTTGTATGCGGTTTGAAGAGAAAATCTGTTGCTAAGGTATATGCGATGTAAAGTGAAAGTCTACACACTTGTGGTGTAATAGCTTTCATGTCATCTTGTTCTCACGTAACTCACAGATGGCCAGAGGCGAAGGGATCATGTAAGTAATTTCTCATCTGGCTATGAGGAACGAGGAATACGAATATACGCGGTTTTAAAAATACTAAGCTGGTTAATCTTTCCGCGTGTGTTACGTTTTTACTTCTTTGCACAAGCACACGAAAAATATAAGAAAATCGAGTTTTCTGCGAGTACAGTGAAGGGGTCCGAGGAATTATGTATGCTTTCTCCGGAAGCTTTGCGACATCAATAAAAATTACATGACAATACAAAAGCACACACACGTACGTTATGTTACGTAAGATTTATGTTAGCATACCAACTTTATGCAAAAATATGTTCTTCCAGGCTAACGTGCTATAAAACCAGTACGGTTGGACAGGCTTCAAGTAGCGAAATCGGGCTTTAAGTCATAAGTACGATGTAGCGAAGTTTACCAATTTTATCTTTTAATCAGATCTTTTAAAAACGAAATTAAAAAAAAAAATGTTTGGGCTGGTACAATATAGCAAGATTGAATCCAACTGATAGTCGACAGACAGAATCCATGGTTTTATACAACAGCTTAGGGTCCTTAAAGAAAAATAACGATTTTAAACTAAAGGTGAATAAACACTATGCAAAACGCTTCCATAAGGTGTGAAGCAGTTTGTTTGAAGAAGTGCCCACTTCACAATTCACAAGGAGATGTTTCCCTTGTAATCTAACTTTCGTGTATGCCATTTCTCCTCTTACATGAATATGTCACGTGTCATCGTCTTGAATAAACATTCCAAAAGCGTCCAAACTTTTTCTGCAGTTCGTGATCTCCTCAGTCTAAAAGACAGTTTGACAACTTCCGTTATCAAAACTTTCTCTCTTCCTTGCAAGAAATGTCGAGGATAAGCTAAAAAACCTGCAGGAATTTACAAGGACACTCAAATTCCCATTTTGATACAAAAGCCGAGTTTGATTAGTCAAGTGAACTTTATCTCACGGATATTAGCAAACAGCGAAAGAGGGTTCTGTAGAGAAAACACAACATTTTCATCTTGGCGGAGAAGTGTGTTCACTCAATGCATACTCTCTATTATTTGCCGCTTTTTGGCTCTAAATGATTTTATCATAGCGGTAATCGGATCAACTTCGCTTTTGGAGATGGTATCATGCAAGAAGTGATATTTTGAATATGTCAGAGAGATCTGGATGTAGTACCACTAATTGAATATACCTAACGTAAAGCTTTACCTGATGTTATACCATAAAACGCCGAATGAGCAACGATCTGCTTTTAGGTTAGTCTCAAACGCTATAAATATTGATCAGATTTTTTCCCGTCCCTTTAGCGCATACCTAAATCGGAACCACTGTTTGTGCTTTCCTGTAATATGCAGTCGAGGGAGGGACATAAATATTTGGTCTATGGAATCTGTTGAATGCTTTTGTTTACAAAGTATGGAGTAAAGGAATGAGAATCGTCCCAGATGGTAAACTGCTCTTTGGAGCAATATAGAAACTACATTGTTATAAGTGTATGGTAAACACACGAGCCAAGAAGTTGTTATATTGTAAAATGAAATTTGATCTGGAAAACAATCTGCTTTTGTAAGAAGTTGGGACTGAGTTCTACATCGAAGGGACTATGGAGATTAATGTTTAGGTTTGCTTGCTTATTGAGATTTTCATAACTTTAGAATTACGAAACGGACCAATTTACATGCTCGTGGACTTTCGAAAATTCCTTGAAATGTTGTTTTTATCAAATTGAAGGAAACGTGTGGGCGATGAATATGAAATTAATGGGTCACTTGTGTAAGTGACTACAAATCATTTAATGGTACATACAAGTTGTGTAAAACTTGTCAATTGTACACACACAGTTACTGAAGTTGTTCTGGGTGATCTATACGTAGCAAACAGATCTTGAAACAAAAGACAGCTCCAGTGAAGTCTATAGTAATATGTACTTTTTGTGTGACAGAGCTTAGAAGGAGCGATTATGCTTCGGAATACCGTAACAAGTAAGTCTTGCCTGTAAACGATTCCATGCCGCGGACTAGTTGTATTATTATTATTATTACATTATTATGATAAATTATAAGTGACATTTCTGTTCCCTTTTTCATCCGTTCTCCCAACAACCAGAAACGACAGGTTAGGAACTTCTCATTTTTGCCAGAATCCAAATCCATTTTCGAGATTTAACGAAGGGAGAACTATAGCATACAGCCCAGCCATGTAGGTATGTTGAAAAGAAACTTCTGAATTTTGAAGGAAAACATTATCTCTTTCCAAGATTTCTCGTTTACCCACCAAGGCCGACTTGCAATTCTCTTAGAACTTTCAACCCAGAGCTTTCAACATTGTTTCAGCGAGGCTGTTTTTTTATCTGATTCAACTTACGCTTTGTGCTTAATATTTTTCGAAAAAGAGGACAAATATTCGGGTAAGTTTACCCAATTTCTATAATCTTAGACTACAAAGAGAATCCCTGGTTGACCATGGAGGGTTAACGGTTAAGCCGTTTCGTGGGATTCCTTGACTTGGGTAAACCATATGAAAACGTATACCACGAGATTGATGCGTACGAGTACGAAGGCCTTCAAAGGATTACTACGAATAGGGAATGAGTGGACGTATTTATATTCAGCTTACAAACATTTTTGACCAAGTTGCGAAGTTGGCACAAGGGACAGCTACCAATTGAATGGTTGGAATTGGCAACGGTTAAATTATAACGGCAGTTGGATTGTCAAGCATAATTCTGTTCGTACAAACTGATGAATTGTTTTAGATGGCTGCTGGCAATTTGCCCTACCACTACTTCTGGTATGTGTAAAAAATGTGGATCGGTTCATACAATTTAGAGAATGACCATATTATATGTCTTAGACAAGAGCAAGAGTCAGATTATTGTTTTCAGGTCAGATTATTGCAGTGGAACTGCGAACTGTTTAATAACTAATTTAAATGTCTTGAGCTTGAAAATCTTGGAATAAAAATACGTTCAGCTGTTATTTTTTATTAAAAATAGCTGTTGAAAACATGTTATTTTTTAAAGCTAAGTACCTACAGATTCAAACTGTCACTCCAAACAGAAAAGAAAATGTTTCACCGCTTATCATCTCTCTAAGCTTTTGTACACTACAACATTTCTTTGGAAACAAGGAGATTTTTCTACGATGCCACTCGTCCCTGTCCAGATAAAAGGGTTTAGATTTCAAACAGGACGTTTTTCCAAGACCTACAGCTTAACAGTCCCCAGTCGGTTGTAGTTTCCTGGTCCATCTTTGTCATCCCCGAGCCTTGCCTAAGGTACAAAATCTCAGTATACTCAAGGAGCCAAAATATCCTGAGTGAAAGTAGGAAATATATATAGTAACATTTTCCTGCATATCACGCGGGCAAAGATTTTAAGACAGTACACATATTTCGTGCATGTACGAATTATTCTCGGAGAAACAAGACCGACCTTGCCGAGCAAAGAAATACGAGCTTTTTTAAAACTGTATTTCTCTGAAAACCAATGAGATCCTTCCGTCTATTAGCTTTTAGCTTGCCCGGTTATTTTGTAAAATTTGCCGACTATTGAATAAAGTTTTCTTCTGGAATGATATTATTATTCAAGGCAAGTTAAAGTTCATAAATTACACGGAAAAAGTTCATTATTGCTCCTAAACGCAATGCACCTGGCAACTCTTTGCGTCTATTCAGTCTATGAAAGCGTCTATGAATCTATTGAGCTTGTAACTACTAATAGTTTAAAAATAAGTTGGTTTAAGTTGAGCAATAACGAGAGGATTGCTTCGACGCTTAAACTTATGTTTCTTCAAATACCGTTTTTACTCGTCCTTCGTCCCACTTTTCCAACTACGTCAAATTCTAACCAGTCGACATTCTGTGTTTTCTTTCAAGCTTGTAACAAAAACCAACAAAAATGGTTGTATACAACGATTTTTTAACAAAAAGCCGGAGATAATATATTGATATGCTAAGGAAAAGGAGAAAGTGGGGTATATGGACAGTGGTATTGGAGGGAGTTGGTAGCGGAAGGAAATAGAAAGCAATGCAATCTCGCATAGTATCTGTATTCATGGCTATCTCTGTAAAACTATAAAAAGGCGAGGGAAAAGAAAGGCAATAAAAATCCTTGAAGGTTTCGCGCAAGATACGTTTAGCAACAGGGACAGACGACGAAAAAAGCTGAGTTGGCTTGACTTTTCATTGAATTCGAATTCCAGTCAGAATTGAAAAGAATAATGGCTGCAATTGTTTAACAAAAGGATATTTCCAACCCTAAAAACATTACAAAAATGCACAACCGACATACATAAAAAATTGAACTATTTATAAAGAATATTAAATGCTACTTCTCTGGACATTTCTGAAAATGGGGTAGTCACGTCCAGTGTAACGACAACTTTCTATCTGTACTTTCTTTTGGATCACTTTGTCAATACAGTACAAAAGTTTAGCGTTTTTTGTATTCTTCGGGAGCAATGAATGTGTCCATTTTTGAAGGTCATTATACAGATATTCATGGCATGCTTTACAAAAGCTGAGGCTAAATTCGGGTTTCCGGAAATTTTGCAAAACAGCCCGTTTGAAAATATCTCGGCCCGGTCCTAAATATCTCGTAGTCGAAGTACGATTGAAACCTTGGAAAATGGAACTAGCTTCAGATGACAATATTTGGCATGTCAAGTAAAAAGGAGTGCTTAAGACCAAAGAAGAGAACTGTGATGCTTTTTTATTTACTTCTATTTAGTCTCTGAAGTCCGAGTTCATCTGGGATGAGCTTGGCTGTCACGGAATGCTATGGTACCCGAGACCCCATTCGGCTGGCCAGAAATTTTTTGCTGTTCAAAATTTCTGTAGAAGCTGGAGTAACATTTTTGAACCCTTGAAAGCAATACTACTGATATCATTGGGAAGTGTACTTGGAGCACAATAGCAGCTTGACTACTAGACGTCTGTAGATGATGATGATGAAAACCACAAAAGCTACAATACCCTCCCTCACACGCTCACTCTATCCAACAGAATTCTTTTTTTCTTTCTGATGTTTCCGTCTACATTAGTGTGTTCTAAAACTTAGTTGTTTACGGTTTTGGCTAAAAATACAAAAGAGCAAGTGTGATGGAGTAGCCAAGATTAAAAAAGGTTGTTCAACTCAGACTAGCTCAAGTATAGCCGAGTGGAGAACAGTCACATTAAAATATTTTGTATGCTGAAAGCATATCTACACAACTCAAGCGGTAACAGTTTTCCTAATAGTCCATGAAACTTAGTTGAGCAACCCAAGTTAAACTATTTAGTATTTCAAAATGTTTTTTGTGGTTGAGACCAGATCTGAGGAGCAGCCAATTCTGTTAAAAACTATTTCTCAAGTAAAATTAACTTGTTGTGTTTGGCGCTGCCTGGTTGGTGAAGCAAGCAAGGCTCCAGTTCTATTTAATGAATACACAATTCACAAAGCTTGTTGCTTACACACATTTTCAGATTAAGTTGACGATCGGATGATCATCCTAAAACGCTTAGATGGATAGTGATTTGTAATGTTCTTGAATGGAGTGAAAGCAGGAGAAAGTTAGGGAAAAGTTAGAATAAGCGAAGGAGTGGTTATGTATTAAACAAGAACATATATTTTCCCTGATGAATTAAAATGGTCATCAATTTCCTCCTTGTTAAATTTCACAGTGCACAACGCACACCACCAAAACATTATTTACATGACTCACAAGAGTAGAAAATATGCTGAGAAAATTGCAGTTGTTTTGCCAACTGTGTTTGGAAGGAAATAACTGGCGAAGAGAAAAGAAAAAGCAGAGCTAGAAATTATTTTAAATGGGCGGAGGAGAAAACAGGACGAGGACAGAATGTCAACACTATAATATATCTCTGAATATTTTTGAGCATGCAAACCGTTTAAAGTCACTTTCACTCCATAAATTTGCCCTATTTTAGTGCATTTCAGAATGTTCTTAATCTTCATTTCTTGCTCGATTCTTCCTTTATTCCTTGAATGTACGCTCTTTGCATTGGCTAACTGTATTTACAAGCACGTCCAAGTAAATCTGGCCTTTAATAAAAAAAATCCATTTCAACTGGGATTCTCGTTTCTATTAATTGGAACTAATCGGTACTCGTTCTTTTGAAATGCGACTCAGCCCACATGCTAATGAGCTAGTCATGTCAAACGCATAATTATTACTGCGTGATAAATATCTTAAGCCTTTCACCTAAAACTTTCTCCCTTCCGGCGCACAAACCCTGCACAGATAAAATTAAAGAGTTTTTTATGTAGAAAAAAATTCTCTGCCAAAAAAGCTTTTCTTCTAAATTGAGTCGTACGACTTTTTAAAATGGACGTTGTAAAAATTTACGGGAACGGGTTTGCTGGGGCCTAGGTATCTTTTACAAAAATCTTTATATTTTTTGCTGTTTGAACGAAAAGCGTTTTTATGGGGACAAAAGTTTGCGCTCCCATAACACATTCGAATTCTCCTTCTGATTTAGTACACCACTTTAGTACATACATATATATTTTTTTTGCTGTTATTTAGAAAATAGTGTATAGGTCATCTCATTTCCCTGAGAATGGGAGAATTGTCGGTAATAAAATAGGACGTAAATAATAAATAAAATATTATACTAGTTTCTTTTGCAGTAGGGGAAGCCGTGGTGAAAGCTCGAAGTAACAATGACAGGGTGTTTCAAAAAAAAAATCTCAAACGTTTCACACTTTCACGAAAGCGATCGAGAGCATTCGCAAAATTTTGCCTACTTAAATCTTGTTATTAAATTACAAGTCGATCTAGGAGAAAATTTTTACAATAAAAACTAGTAAGCCGCAGCTATAATGACGAAGCTGAAGACAATCGGAAAAGCTAAGATAAACAACCAAAAGGGAAGGAGAAAAGAAGCATTTAGCCGCCCCTACTAGACTGTTGGGATTGAAATCAATATAATTTTTGTCACTGACTTAAAGTTGCACTACAACAAGTTAGAAAATCGGCTAAAGAACATGACCTGTAGAGCATCCAGAATCGGACAGACAGACGAACTCATCCAAGTCACTATGTGCTGATCGTAGCTCAGTTTCGTCATATGTTTAAACAGTACCATTTATCTGTGTTTATCTCATAGCGTTATATGGTGTTTCAAATCCTTTCAAGTAGTGTGAGCTTATTTCAGTTTCTGTTTCTCTACAACTACCAATACCGTAAAAGTTGATAGCTGACAGTTGACATTTATTTTTCCAAACAACCAAACTATTTTCTTCCATTCAAAATACATTCCAGTTGGGTAGTTTCTAGCACTTCAAATGAAAAACGTACAAGCTGACAAATATTAACGCATAGTTATTCGCAAAACATTCTGCAAGTGGAGTGTCGTCTGTCTCGATTTTGGATTACATATTAAAAAACGAGCTTGTAAAACTAGGACTTTTTTCAATTCCCTCGTCAACATGTTTATTCCTGCTTGCAATGCGAGCAAAAAAATCAATCTCCTTGAGATCAGAAATAACAGTATAAAATTCCATGACGTGATGAACAAATGCTTCGATAGCTAGGGAAATTTTGTTATCAACAATATCCTTAAGATTATCAACTGGTGTGTCAGATTAAACATGGTGAAAAAATAGATCACGACTTTCTTGGTTTCCACATACTAGGTTTTCGTTCGTTCGTATGAACTCAAACAAAAAAGGTGATACTTGCGTTGTTGCTCTTTCATTGAAACGATGTGGTTCAGTGAAGGAAAAACTTGGTCTGTGATAAAGAGACTCTAGGAATTGTTTTTCCTATGGGTTTAAGATAACAGGATCGATGGTTGGTGATGTGTACAGATGCATTTGGTTGGTATGTTTCATGTGGTATGTAGAAATTCCATTCTAGCTCTTGAAAACGATCCTGGAGAGAAAAAGAATGCAGAACCCGCTATGCTCTGGAAAAACCCTTCTTGTGTTTTTCTTTGCGAGTAAGATAATCATGAATATACTAGGAAGGTGAAAGCTAGTAAAGAACGTAAGTGGAGAGAACGCAGAAGTGTGTGTAAATTATTGTGCACGACATGTGTTTCCGAAGAAAAGGCGTAGGTAGCGTTGTAGATGAGAAATGAAATTCGGAGAATGAGTCTCTCTTAATCACACTCGAACGAATATTCCATGGTAGCAAGGGTATGAGTTTTTTTCAAAATTAAGCAGTAAGCTTTTAAAATGTCTTGAACACGCTCATTGCGGTCCACGTTGTAAAGAAAGTGTGACAGCTTAAAGTTCCTGAAATTTAAATCTATGTATACAATTAGTTTATGACGGGGCTAATTAAAGATTTTAGAAATAAAAAATGTATCAAGGAAAGAGTACGGTGGTTTTGGGATTGTACACTTATGGAGAAGGACCCCAAGGGGATGAATACCCTATATGGGTTTCCTTATCTACTAGACGACATCTTCAATCGAGTCACCATTTCAATTTAAAAATGCAGTAAAGCTCTTTTGGGAAATGTAAAATCAAAAGTTCGTTTGAGGGAGGGGTGAATGGGAAGAGTTCACTCATGCGCTAGAAATAAATCGAATGAAGGCATCCGTCGAGAGCGTACAGATAGTCATTGAAAGATTTGGCCAGTCAAGCCTCGAGTCCAATTTTTTGCCAATCCTTGTTGTGGTTGTCAAAATTGTACTATAGGGCCAGTTTAACAAAACAGAGTTTGCGACAACAAAAAAAGATTGCCTTCGTATTTAACAGCAAAGTAAAAGACAATTTGGTTACTTCTATTTGTATGTATATTTATTCTCAGCTTAAAACTGGGGTGATGTGATGTATTCAATACCCAGAAAACAACTTTCTCCTTTTCTCTGTAAACATTTTTTCGGTTTAGATAAAATATTCTTTTACGGCAAGCTTGCCAAATCCCAGGAAGTATTTCAGGTTTCATATAAAAAGCTATGGAGAGTTAACATTCGGGATCGTGTAAAGCTCGTGATGTTCAGATAACAAACAATAGGAAAAAATTATGTACGGGCTTAAATAAAATTTACATATTTTACGTAAATAAATTATTCGGTACGAATATCACCTGCCATCTGGACTTAGTCAATAACAAATTCAATAATGTCTTGCTTTTGTTTCATTTTCATATTTATTGCTGTCAGTTGTTTCAGTTGATGAACCTGGGCTGAAATGACATTCATTAACTTAAAAATAAGTGACACAAAACGTTCATACACTAGAATCATACTGCTAGAAGTGTTCCATTTTCGTCATAACTAATCCTTAGGCAAGCGGATCATTTATACATGCACCAATGGTGCAATCATTTTTCTTAATGTAAGCTTTGTTAATCTGCCCTACTAATGTTTAGGTGCTGTGCATTTCTGTATATTATTCCCCTTACCTGGAAATGGGAGTTTCTCAAAGCCAAAATGCTTATAAATTAACAAGTAAAATTCTTCGAGCATATCCTTTTGTTCCAAACTTTTCCAAGCTCAGACACGTTTGGGACGGCTGCTACACATGCAGATTCTTTTCTGTTGATGTTTCAGAATCACTGCTTTCACTTTCACTGATTGTCTGTCATCACTCTTTTATATTTAGATTATACTGTTGGGTACTGAAACTACTGACGTGACACACTCAAGAGAAGAAGTGTCCGCACAGACATTCATCAGATAAATGTGTAACAAGTTGATAACATTCAAGTATACAGTTCAGACGACTGGAATAAAAGTGTGAAAAATTCGTTAGTGGAAGTTTTTCTCTTGCTAAAAAGCAGGATTTTCAATCTTTGGTGCTTTGATTTTACATAACCAGCCATACATGTACATTGGGTAAATGTGTGATTTTTTCCGCGTATACTTTGTTCATATGATATGAAAGCAGTCCATCGCCAAAAACGATGATGTCAGCAGCGTGTTCTTTATTTCTTTAAAAAAATTTTTTTCGAATATATCGACTCCTTTGATGTTTGTGGCTGGGTCAGCACAGTAGATTCAAAAATGTGTGCTGAACAAGCATAAAAAATGAAAAAAGAAAGTACGCAGAAACGTTGGTGATGACCAGGATGATACTACCCTTGTTCATTTTTACAGCGGTGTATAACGACAGTGCAGTAAAGAAAGGTGTTTGAGAGAAGGAAGTTAGGGCAAAAAATGTATGAAAGTATGGTAGATTTTCTGAGAATCATTGCCTTTGATCAGCCATAAAAAATATGTTACCCAACGAAGATGCAACTTGAGAAAGGTACGATTTACATCAGGGTTGAGCAAACCAATTGACTCCAGGACCGAAGGTTTGAATCCTTGCCAAAGTTTTCTTTGCCATTTCAATATTGTCTTGCAATAAAATATAGTTGTCGTAAGTCAAATCCTGCCTCTAGTAGTACGTATATTGCTTCGTAAAACAAACGTAGTATAGTGAACTGTAAAAGTGTTATGGAACATAGCATATTGCATCATGAACAGCTCTGCTGTGTTATTTAGTTTTCACTTTCACTCTTGACAAGAGGCTTATAGGCTATCAGAAATGTGAGAATGGACGAGCGGTATGCATGAGTAGATTTTTGGGGCATTATCGAACGGAATGGTCACTGGACTACTGGAAAGTGATCTCGGGTCTCTCATTTAGCTTCTGTACACATACAGGCGAAGAAATCGTAAGGAAATTGGGAGATAACTGTGCGGGGATGAAAAGTAAAAGCCAGAAAGCAACGCAGTATTTTATCTAATTATTATTATGGGTATTAACCTTTAAGGTGTGTCAGTATTCATCCACTTACAAAAAAAGGTAAACATATCAGCACCTCTCGTGAATAAAATAAGCATTTAAATAAAAAGCATAATCGTTAATATCCATTGCCACACATAAGTGTGGAGCCGTTTTAAAGGGTTGTTTTGTCTTTCTTTTTCATTTCAATATGCAGATTTTCCTACTTTGTCATTGAATGGATGCAATCACACTTCTAAACAAAAGGCAAGAACTGGAAAGGTCTACGGCGTCTCTGTCTTTAACCATTCAAGCATACGGCTGATTAAATGAGCCGTATGTCATGTGTATACGTTACAATTCGTAATAAACGCATTTAGAATTATTCGGCAACTGACGCACAATTTTGGCCAGTCTTGCGAAGAAATTAATAAACATATGAAAAATAATTCCTAATTGTACTGGACATGGAATCATTTTATTTGGGGGTGAGCGGTTTCTTACACGTACTCATATACCACATGTAAGATTCTCTACTTGACAGACGACCACAGAGAAAGAATTTTTCTGAATGTGTAACATTGGTAACAAAGGTCGAGGATGGTTCGGGCCTCACAAATCACCCAAATGGGTTTGAATCTCAAATTTCAAAAAGTTGGTTTGGTGAGCCAAAGAAAATGCAACGAAAGGAACAAAATCGATGTATCATTCGCCAACACGACCACTGGAATCCACTTTAGCCATATTTATCTGTCTATTTCTCAAAACGATGCTAGCTCATCCGTTCCCTAACGAAGCATTTCTAAGACAAGCGGAGAAAATACGTCATGCTGATTGTTATTCCGATCATCCTCATGTCAACATTCATTTTCAGGCTGATGATTGGATCGATAGTGTTATTGATGGTGATCTCAGCAAAATGGATTTAGAATGAGTAATGAGCTATACCAACCTTACCTGAATTTTTCATCATAACGAGAAGGTACGTGCTCCGTGCACAAATACATTTGTCTATGCACGTGTGCATTATTACAATCATCATCCTCAAATTCTTGGAATGTGCCATCACACTTCTTTCGACTTCCAGTGCCGGGATACTTTTTCCGGTTCCTCATTTGGTGGTTTCAAATGGCGGGCAGTAAGACCACACATTCTCAAATAAATGTTTGTGCAACTGTAAATGCAGGATAGATTCTATCTGCATAATGAAATGCAGTTAACACATCAATCAGGGAGTGATTTCGGCATATAAGCAGTTCTGATAATTTTGACATATATTTAATGTAAAAATGAGATATTGACTCATTTAACCCGCAAATATTATAATTCTGTTTCCAGCTTCCTTCATCATACTATAATGGTCAACATTCAGCAAAAAAAGAAACGAAAATATGCCATATACTCTCCCAGAATATTTTAGATATTTAACGTTTGATTTTCCCACATCCACTACGTTTCGCACGGATCATTTTCCCATCCTGCAATATAGTAGAAAATCGCTTCATCACTTTCTTCTCTTTTCCGCCTATTTTCTGTCATCTAGTCGAATTGTGACCATGCACTTGCGTTGGATCACAAAGATCGAGTTCCATCTCCCTTACATGTATCTAATGTCTCTAAATCTAGGCCGGTGTCGAGGAGATGGAAAACATTCTCTATTTCCGTGGCGGGGGG